>VDFB02378429.1:54437-97110 GCA_007258455.2 Sequoia sempervirens | reverse complement strand
AAGAATATTCTAGGATTCAACCATAGCCAACGGAGAATATTCTGACCAGATCCCTAGAGCATATACCGGCGATGTGGAGGAATATTCCAATCCAGCGCAGAATATACCCGCGCCAAAAAATTTTTTCGACAGGGGGGAGGCATTTTTTTGCCCCGACGGCTAGATGGCCATCAAATTTAATATAGTGAAGTGCTGACGTGAGCATGCTGTCATCGGCCATATGGCCTCTTTGCCCCTCCTAGCCATAATTTTCCCTAAAGGAGCAGTTTTCTTCTTTTGGTCATAACTTGGGCATACGGTATCGAAATCGGGCAAACGAGATATCATTGGAAAGCTGGTTCCGAGCAATTTCTAGTGGTGTTGTTTATTTTTTAGTATTTTTTTGTTTATCTACATTTATTACTAAGAGAAGTCAGATATTTATTTTGGACTTCCGAGCTCATAACTTTTTGCCACGATCTCTGATTTTTGTCTTCTTTGCGGTGTTGGAAAGGTATTGAGGAGCTATATCTTGCTGTCCATGCACTTTTTTCTGTATCTATCCCAAGTTTTTTTTAATCCAGATTTGTCCCAATGGGTGTTTTGGAGATTACTTGGATGTTTTGGTAGTTGGAAAGGTGAAAATTAAACATTTGTACTTCATTTCAGTACCACATCATGTTATTTTCTATTTATGCACATTTAAGATTCTCTCCTCTTACAATCGTTGGGTTATTGTAATAAATGAATTGAGATAAAGTTCCTTCAGGGGGGTTTCTTGCATAATAATTTGATTAGAGTGTGCATGCACTTTGATCTTCATCTCCATATCCATATTGATTTTATTGGCAACTCATATGGGTTATTTGGTTCCCTAGTTTCTTTTGGCCACATTTTTTCTATAGCTTGACACATATCGGATTCATCGGTTCACTCTTCAGTTGAGAGATTATGTTTCTTGATCCACATTGGTTCAGATCATTCTCAGTTTGAGGGCCATGTTTTTATGGTTAATGTTCCAGAGTCTTCATGGTACTCCTTTCCATGGAAGAGTTTCAGTCACAGTTTGGCATCGGCATCGAGATACATAGTTTCCAGATTTTGTCATCATCTCATCTACTGTTGCTTCACAGATTCCAGGGTTGTTCCAGTTTGTGAGTTTTCTAGTGTTTCGTGGCATCGGGTCTACTGTCACATTATCATTCAATTCTATTTTTGGTTTCAGTTATAGACAGAAGTATCTTCCCTTGCTTGTCAGATTGCGGTTCCAGTGTTACTACATAGTGTTCTTCCAGTGCTTCTTTGCAGCAGTCATCTCATTGTAGGGGGGTTTTGTCCCACTGGGTTTTCCTTCTCTACCTCATCATTGCATTTGTACATGAGTACCTGATTAGGCCTTGTTGTCGGGACTCATATTTGCATAATAATATGCATCTCCCTAAGTTGCACTTATGGGGGGTGTTGGTGTAATTAATATTTAATTACACTTTACATAAGTTTACTTAGGTAATTATTTAATTCCTAGGTTAATTAGTTGTCATCCTTATCTTGTTGAGCTATCTTGTTGCTCAAGATAAGATTAGGGTTATGCATCTTTGCTTTTATAAAGCAAATCATTATCTTGTAATTAATGAATTCTTGAATAATATTATGTTGCACATTCTTTTGCAACCTCTCTTCTTTTTCTGATTTTCTCTTCTGTGGAAGGTCTTTTTAGTCTGCAAATCTAATCTTGGTTTCTAACAGATGACTTAGGGAATTAAATTGAATATTTTGATTTATTTAATTTAATGAGATGAAGTGTTAGTGCGAAAAGAGATGAATTAACCCGATCAAATTAATTAGGCCAAATAGATGAAAATGATGCAATTAATTAATTAGCTAGGCTAATTAAATCAATTAAGAAAAAAGAGGATGGATTAAAGAAGAAATGATGTTAGTAAATTTTTTTTAAATGTATCATATCGATTAGGACATTTTTCAGTGTCTACACTTTTCCCCTCTTTGAAGTGAGGTACCTGCTACTTTGGTTCAAAGAATAACGCTTTTTAGATTAAAACTACTGCCTTAATAAAAAAAATAAAAAAAATTCTATTTTTTTAGATGCTCCAATGGTAGGATAAAGTTGACTCCCTGCCCCCTCGAGAAATCAGGCAAAAATTTCAAATTTTGGGTTGATATCTCGATAAAGGTCAAAAGCTACCCCAAGGGCCCAAAAAGGCTTCGGGATGTAAGAATATTGCCAAAAATGCAAACAATGATGCAAAATTAGATTTAGATTGGCAAAATAGATCCTAACGTTGTGCACTTCGTAGATGCAGGAGTTCTTCCCACCATTGATGTCGAGGGAGCATAGGTCCACGGTTCTTGAGAGATTAGGTGATCTTTCAGAGTTACGCCAGGAGCACCTAGGAGAGATTGGTCTATGGTACATTGCATACGCACCCGTGATTAGGACTCATTTGGCGATGATGACAACTCTATGCGAGAGATGGCACATCGAGACCTCGTCTTTCCACCTTCCGATGGGTGAGGCGATAGTTATCTTGGAGGATGTGTGGTGGCTATTGCATTTGCCTATCCATAGTGATTGCGTTATTTATGACACTGAAGTTGGGTTCAATGCATGCCTTGAGGTGATGGAGATGGACTAGATTGCATTGATCACATTGTAGATTTATTTGGGGACATACAGAGGTCGTGTGCCAACCTTTAGATTGATCATCACAACCATCATTTCAGGTTTTGTGGCTCCGGATAGACATGGAAGAGGATTTAGCCCAAGATGGGGCTTGGCATGGCACCAGTTGCTGCATAGGAGGACTCTTTTTGCATGGGGGCCTATGATGCTAGCCTCCTTATATTATGATTTGCATGATTTTGTCTATTGTGATGGGAAAGCCATTGGTGCAAGGGTGACTCTGCTACACATTTGGGCATGGGAGCACATTTCCATGCTTCAGTCGATAGTTCAAATGGAAGAGGTGGAGCCGGATGATCCCATTGTTTGGAGATATCAAGGTGCCATCACTCTGAGGCACACTAGACAGATTGGGCTCTCGAACTGGAGATGGGTTATTGATGATATGATAGTTTTTCACTGGTGCTCATGGCTTCAGATGCCGCCATGGTTTGACGATATTCAACAACTATATTTTGCTACATAGACCTGTTACATGTAGGATCAAGAGCACATGATGATCGAGATATATCTCCCTGACAGGGTAGCACGACAGTTCAAGGATGTACATGATAGGCCCGATGATGCATATAGGGCCATTTTTATGAGATCGGCCAGAGAGGTTCCCACATGGGGACTGACTATTCCAGCTCCAGAGACCATTGAGAGCTTTAGACAGTTGGTGGCCTAGCCTTGGGCATATGATCAGGGTCATCCAGTAGTGTAGGCCACTCCAGCTTATGATGCATGGTTTGTCCCACCCAAGCGACTGACAGATCCGGTAGGTGCTCCTCCTAGAGGGAGATTGTGAGGTAGGGGAACTAGAGGCAGGGGACAGGGAGGCTAGGATGACTAGGATGGACAGGTTCTGGTGGCTTCTCCGATTGGACAGTAGCCACAGGTTTAGCCACAGGTGTAGCCGTAGCCAAGACCACCACCACCACTAGACGCACAAGATTCTTTGATACAATAGCTGCAGTAGCAGGTGCATATATTGACTAGTGAGCGGGACCAAGCCCACCAATAGGTTTTGGCTATTACTACTGAGTGATACTAGGCTTGGCAACAGGTGGTCGTAATGATAGCAGAGAGAGATCAGGGACTGCAAAGGGTATAGGTTGTTACAAGAGAGAGGGATTAGGAGGTGTCCAAGAGGCAACAAATTGAAGTGATGGTGGTAGTGACACATGGTTGGACCGTGTCAGCGCGGTTGTAGACACGTAAAATGTACTAATGGACATTGTGCATCTGATCATGATCACTAACATCATTTCATCCTGAATCATCCTTCGGTCTAACCATTTAATCAGATGCCCTTATCTGATTAAATTAATCAATATTCCTCTCTTAATTAAATAAATTTGTTCTCTAATTAAATTAACCATTTTGATCTAATTATCTGATTTAATTAAATAATTAATTTTATTTGATTTTTATTTTATTTTTAACGAGGGGAATCGGGTGCAGCACGACCCCCCCTATAACACCCCACCGCCGGTAAACTTTTTACCGTGACTGGTAGTGCTGGCGGGACACACCAATCGGTACCATGGGAGCGCCGGAGAGTCGAACCCATGGCGGGTGCCCTGCAACAAGGAACACCTTAACCAACTGAGCTCGGACTGACGCCCCAATTAATTTTATTTGATTAAATCTCTAAAGTTTTTCTATTAAATTAAATAAATTAAAACCTTATTTAATTTAATCTAACATCATCCCTTTTAATTAAATAAAACAAAATCTTTATTTAATTAATATCTTATCACATTCCTCTCATATTTGATTTAAGTAAATCCACAAATTTAAGTCAAATAGGTCACATCATTTAACCCCCTTCATTAAATTAATTAACTTTGATTAATTTAATCTTCTCTCATGTCCCATCCTCCAGCTTTTACCACTTGCACATGAAAATATATTTAATTGATTTATTAAATCTCTAATTTCCTCAACAAGGCATCTTTTAAGGAATATTCTTCAAGTTTGAATTCAAAATCTAAGTTGACATGTACATCCAACAAGGCATTTACTCTCTCTTACATGTCCTTTTCCTTGAGCCAAGTGGCATTCAATTCTTTTTTTCTTCCCTCTTGCATGCCATTTCAACAAATTCAAAATTCAAAAATAGGCATTTATTGGCACAATCATCAAAACTTGCACATCCTCCATCCACTCATAGGTTGACAAGTGGCATCTTTCCATTGGTTGAATGTTAGTCCCACATTGCTCAATTTTGGACATTCATCCATATTCTCATTCTATAAATAAGAGGCTAATCTCCTCATTTGATCATCCACAATTTATGCAAAGTTACTATACTCAAATCTTTAGCCATTTTCATCAATACCATTGAGTTCTTAGCTAGGTTATGCAGGTTTTTTGCTTGGAGCACTCACCATTCTTCATCAAAGTGGATCACTCTTCATCAACACATCAATTTTTCATCATAGGAATTGGGAAAGGGCCAATTTTCACATCAAATTGGCACCAATTCCCCCATGGGATCATGAGTTTGCTAGTTTAATTAGAATTCAATCTCTTTTATTGTTATTTCATTGTATTCTTCATTGCTTTTCCTAATTTGAACTTTGTAAATGGATTCCATGGGGAATCCTTGTTCTTACTTGCATTTCACCATCTAATGTGTTTCTTCTTATTGTTTTGTAGGTATTAGGATTGGAGTTCACCCATTTGGCGCTAGAAGGAGGGTATAATCTCGTTTGTTATCATGTTTTTCTAAAAATTTCACGTTTCTATTTTGTGCATAGAAAAATTCCAATGTTGGAAGCTCAACGTCATTGTTTTAGCATTGTTGGCTCTCCAGCCTCACCATATAGCACCGCTAAAAAGTCCAAACTGTGACGCTTTAGCCTTCCCGCCTAAAATTTTTGAATTTAAATTTTAAACAATGATGGTGAAAAAGGCAACGCATTTGAGCTCACTGGTGCAGGTACATAGCACCATTGACTGGTAAGCAGTGCTATACAACACCGCTGGAGAAATCAAACTGCAACGCAGTCATGGGTTGTGCCGTTGGCAGGGAGTAAAAAGTTGGAATTTCATTTTAGCACATGCCTTTTGTCAAATGATAATTTGATCTTCTGTTTTCTGCTTTTTAACCTCTGTGTTTTGTAGAATTTGACTGATTTTATTTCTTGTAGGTTGGATCAATTAAAAACAAAAGAAAGAGAAGCATGATGATGGTATTTCGCAAAATCAAAGTGTTTTTAAACACTTTAGTGTTTGTTTAATACTCTTAGGAAACTGTTATCTCTTCTTGCTTAGGATACTAATTTCATTTGGGCTTTTAAAAGGAACCTTTTCAATTTTTTGCAAAGGCTTAAAACGAATATTAGAACTACAACTTACTAGAGTTTGTTTTTTGGTTAACAATTGAACAAAACAACTCTCATTTGTCCTTTGGTGCTTTAAAAAAAAGAACTTACAATTGCTTTGGGGCTCTAAAATGGACAAGTGTAACTTTGTCTTTGTGATGGCTTACTTAAACTAACTTCATTGAAAAAGGACGTATGCGCTTCTCTCGAGCTTTATAGCGATCTTGAGAATCAAAAGGCCTTTTTTTGTGATTTTAGGTTGAGATAAAGCAATCATCTCCACACTTCATTTTGGGTTTAAAATTGAACAAAACATTGTGCGAGTGTGAGTAGAGCATTATTGCGTACATTCTCTTTCTTTTTCAAACAAAGATTGATCGAGTTACATATATTGTCTTTGCTCGCTTTTGTTTATCTTAGAGGGTCTGCCTTGGGGAAAAAGTACTCACCCAAGGGAACGACTCAACTGGTAACACTCTAAAGGCAAGAGTATTTCCAACCGGGATATAAATGTGGGTATTGGAATAAACGCCAATATCATGCGGTTGGCTCCGATGAGATGGATCTGAAATGGGAATCTCGTCATATGGGTCAATCTCCATGAACAAAAAGTCTTAATTAAAACCCATTTTTTAGAATTGCCAAAATCCTTGATTTATTTGTTGGTGTAAGAACGGTCATTCTGAAGCCACCCCACACTTTTACAGTCTTTTAGTAGCAATGGAAAGCATGCCATGGGAGTTTCATGGGTGTTGATGCTTGGCTTCCTCGTATAAGTGAGTGTCGTGGAGGGGAGCCAGTGGGATCAAGCATCTAACCATTTGCTAAAGATAAGCATAGTTGGACTTGTCCAAGTGGGGATTCAACAAATATTGTCTTCCATATCCATAGGGTTGTACTTATTCTTGGTTACAAAATGCTTTGCTTGTTCGAAAACATCTTGGAAACAAACACTTAAACATCATCATCAAAATTTCAAACCCTTTAGGAGACAAATACAATTGACCCAATCCATGTGTTATTGCTTTCCCTTGGGATTCTATCCTTAGAGGTTTCTAAACACTTGGATTACATCTCAATTTTTCTACTAAAGTTAAACAATAGGTAACTCTTGCCTTGAATTCATCAAATTTCCACATAACATACTTTGTGGGATTCAAAGAAATTAAGACATTGGACATCTAATTTGGAAAACCTAATCAAAGAAGTGTTTCTGGTAAAATAAAGTCACTAAGCAAAGATAACAAAATGAACTCACATATGTTGAAACCTCACGATTTCCAAGAAAGTAAAAATCCCAAAACGAAATTCCTTGATTCAAAATCCGGAAATGTATGCACAAATTGAACCACTTCTTGGTTATAAAGGTCTATAGAAGCATTGCATGTTCTTCAATACCGAGGTTTAGGTAAACAAAGTGTCTTTTTTAGGTACATTTTAGGATCAAAAGAAATCAAAATCTTTTCTCATCCATCCTTCAAACATCAAACATCAAACCAAAAATCATCTCATCATCATCTTTTGGAGAAATCTTGAAACTATCCTTCATGCTAGGCTTTTTGACAAAAATCCAAATCATCAAATCCTTGAGACAAAATCCTTGAAATATTTATCAAATCACCTTTGGCTAGGTATGTGTAGATGCATCCTTTCTCATATACTTAGTCAAAGTTATCAAACCATCCTATTTAGCTAGGTATATGTAGATGCATCCTTCTTCATATGCTTGGTTAAATTATCATCTTGTTTGAATAGGTGTGGGTAGATGCATCCTTCTCCCTACATATATTCAAAATCATCATCCTTTGAGAAAATCTATCCCTTAGATAATTATCCAACATCTTAGGGTCCATTTGTTCAAATCAAAGAAAACCAAAATTAATCAAGTCAAGGGAAATCCAAAAGAAAATTAAAAATCAAAATCCAAAACATATCCGAAAGTCCCAAAAGTCTAGCATCCCCCTCAAGATTTATCAAAAGATCAAAACATCCACATCAGCCATCTCTTGCATCATCGTTATATCACCTTTTGATCCTCAAGATATCCTAAAATTTTCTCTTTTGTGCATAGAGTAAAGATCAATCCAAAGAATCAAGAGATTCATCTCCCATATTCTTGAAAATTGATCCTTGTTTTATGGTTCAAACTAGATCTCAATACAAGAAGAACATGGAAGTTGATAAAGAAACACCCGCTTCAAGTGACCTAAGCCAAATGAATGTCGAAATAAATCTTGTCAAATCAAGCAATCCATTGATTATCTCATCATCACAAAACCCACAAGATGAAAATAAAAAATAAGACCTTACCTTTGGGATGTCACATGAAGAAATAACTGAAATGCTCCAAAATCCAAAAAACCATAAGATCGTCAACATCATGATGAGGCTTAACCCTTCACTATACATGCTTGAAATAGAAAAACAAGGGGCCAAATTACCTTCTGATTTCGACGTGAGCTCTATAGTGGAACCATCTTTGGAGATAATGCCTCTAACTTCATCCACACTTCCCATCTCATCCACACCCCCATCCCAAAGCATCACTCAAAACATTTTGCAAATCATGACATCTTTTGCTCCAACACAACCCAATGTCAATAAGGGAAATGCATTTCTTAATGCTATTCAAACACATCCCCTTGTTAACAATCAAGACTTGGATGCAAATACCATTTTGGAACAAAACATACCCCAAAATCTGTTACATAAGTATGTCCCTCTCACTTTCCATAATGATCCATCATAATCATCCTTCCATGCAATACCTCAAGCTTCTCTCCTCACAAATCCACAAGAGGAAGGAGACATGTTCAGACTTGGGGACATTTTTGACACCACATCATTTTCTCAAGAAATCACACCCCTCACATTTTCACCACTTCTGCCATTGCCATCATCATCCACACCACTCCTTGGCTTAGGGCTTCCCCCTTTACCAAGTATCAATCAAACCAACATCCCGAATATCAATCAAAACATCATGCCAAACTTTCAGAACTTGTCATCGACATCACAACAACAGATGACAACTACACAAGCAATCACAACATCATCCACCACCTCCATAATATCTCAAAACATGGTCTCTCAAGGACCAATCATGCCACCTACCACTCAAACCCCAATCACTAACATGACGACACCTCTCACCACCACCACGAGCACCATCCTGAATCCACCACCACCCCCACCACCACCAAACTCCAATTTATCAAACCAATACATGGCATTACAAGCCGCTCACCAAGCTACTTATCAAAAGGCATTCGTGCAAGTGCAAAAGAAAAAAGCCACACAAATAGCTGCCCAACAAGCCACACAAGTAGCGCAAAATGCTCAAGCTTCCCAAATTGCACAACAAACGCAACAGGTCACACAATCCCAAGCCTTATTTCAACAACAACAACAACAACATGCCACTCAAGCTACAAAAGTTGTGCAAGATGTACAAGCCACTCAAGCAGCCCAAGCCGCATTACAAGCACAAAAGGCTGATCAAGCCCAAATTCTATTGCAACAACAAGAAGCACAAACACAAGCCCAAGCACAAGCAGTGCAAGCACAAGCTCAAGCTCAAGTGCATGCCCAATATCAAGCACAACAAGCGCAAGCACAAGCACAACTTCTTGCACAAAAACAAGCAACACAACTGCAAGCATATCAACAAGCAATAAAATAATATCAAGAGTAGCAAGAAGTAGCCCAATTAGCATCCCAACAACAAGCACAACAACAAGATCAACAACAAGCAATCCTAGCACAACAACAGGATCAACAACAAGCGTTGTTTATACAACAGCAAGTGCAAGGATACCTAGCTCGGCAGAATGTGGAAATACCATCAAACAACACACCAAACAACCCACCCATCCAACCCACAATCGAAACACCCCATAACACCTTCATCCCACCCCATGATCCTCAAAATGACGTAACGACACAAATCAAGTTGCTCTCACAACAAGTGCTCGACCTTCAATCATGGCGAACCACAAAAACACCAAGAAACTTGTGTCCCTAGCCATTTGACAAGAGCCTTGTGATGAAACCATTCCCCAAGGGATTTGAAATCCCCAAGTTTGACAAATATCATGGGACGCGAAACCCTGAAGATCACATCAGGGAATTCCAAGTTCATTGCATAGAAGTCGCATATGACAATACCTATCTGATGTAGCTATTTCCTAAGAGTCTGGCTGACCACAGTATGGAATGGTTCTCTCGCCTACCTAAAGGCATCAAAACATTCCAAGAAATTATAGATGCATTCATTAAAAACTACGCATGTAATATTGCAATGGATGTCATTCTAGAGGAACTCTTAGCTCTGAAACAAGGTAAAAGTGAATCATTCGCTTCATTCCTACAATGATGTCGATCCAAGGCCAATCGGAGCAAATGGACCATGCCTGAGGAACAACAAGTTTGCACCATCATATCCAACCTTGATGGCCTCTTGGCATTCCATCTCAAGGTACAAGGGATCACCACATATGACCAGTTGATCTCCAAGGTGCTTAGCATCAAACGAGCCCTTATGACTCAACCCGCGGGATCAACTTCATACCCCAAACAACAAAACAACCGCCCACCCACCAATTACAATGATAAACCTCGCATGTGGGAAAGGAAAAAAAATGTTACTAATTATGGTGTTGTCGACGCCAAAGTGGTCATTAGTGCCCCGCGCCAAAATACACCCACGCCACAAATCCAAATCCAACACCAAAACAATCATCAAGCAATACAACAACCAAACAACAATTAGGAAATTAACAATCTCAATGATTAAAGGGGACCACCCCAAGTGAAAGTACACCGCTCTTGGGGAACCACTAGAAGTCATCATGAAGAAGCTAATAAATGAAAAAATCATCAAAGCACCCACCTATGAGAATTACCAAGAATCAGATGTGAAACCTCCTTGGTATAATGAGAATCAACTTTGTGACTTCCATAAAATCAAAGGGCATACCATGAATAGTTGTATGAGGCTAAAAAACATAATTCAAGATCTCATCAATCAAAGAATTATAAACGTGGAACAACCAACATGAAACCAAGACCTTAAAATATACATGAATCCGATGCCTAACCATGGAAATAAAGGAAATAATAATATTGATAAGGGGAAAGGCACCCACACAAATGTGAATTATGTGTATGAAACCATCATCGCCTCCCTAGATTAGTAATGCATGGTAATCACTAGCAAAGGAGCCCATGTTGATTGTGGAGTATCCATAAGAGGTGACAAAGTTACCATCGTAAGATCATCCCAGCCAAATATAGTCCCTGCATCTAGATCTGTCCCTAATGGATATAACATCCTTGATCAGCTCAAAAGAACGCCAGCGCAAATCTCCATCATGGAGTTACTCAAAATCTTATCGGCCCATAAGAAAATCCTTGAGGAAGTGTTGGCTTCATCCACTGTCCCCGCAGATCTTGATGCGAAACAATTCCAAGCTATGGTCGAAAATATCATTACGCCAAATCTCCTCACATTCTCTGACTAGGATTTCCCCACTCAACCATCTCACAACTGTGCACTCCACTTAGAAGTCATAGTACATAAAATAAAAGTCAAACGAGTCTTGGTGGATGGAGGTGCAGGCTTGAATATATGTTCTCTCAAGCTCATCAAACAATTAAAAATCTCAAAGGATTCTATTGACAAAGTAAACGGTATCACAATAAGAGCATATGATGATCAAGAAAGAGTGACCCAAGGCACGATCAAAATCCCTATTCAAGTAGGGCTCGCTATCATGGAAACCACTTGTTACGTCCTAGACCTCAACTTGTCGTATAACATCCTTCTGGGACATCCATGGATTCATGTAATGAAAGCGATAGTGTCCACTTTCCATCAATGTGTGAAATTCACACATGAGGGACAAGAATTCACCATCCATGGAGATCCTGAACCATTCTCCTATTGCAAAATCCTTGAAGCAAAGTACTATAAATTCCCCCAAATACCAAAAATTGATGAGGGTCCATCTACACCATACATTGATCCTACCACTCTCGCATCCACTTCTGCGACAGAGACACCTACCACTCCCGCCATTCCCACCATCTCTGACATTAAGGTCATCGTCCAAGATAACGGTTTTGGAAACTAAAAGCTCCCTAAAAATTCTTTTGTAGTAGGAGAGTTACCACAATCTCCTAGATCATGGGGACGTCCACAAGAAAATGAAGCCTCCACATCTCAAATGTCTCCTGAAGACTATCCCAACTTTACAAGTTGGGGGGATCTCAGCCGAGAAGTTATCGAGGCAGATCCATCTCACATCCTATACCAAGATGAGAGACCAACAACCAATTTACCAATGGACGATAGAAGTAAGGGTTTTCAAATGATGCTCTCAATGGGCTATGATAGAAATCAAAGACTTGGGAAAAATGACAATGGGCTTGTAATACCTATCATTCTAGAGATGCAAATGAAAAATCTTGGTCTTGGATGTACCCCTCTAAGTATAACCATACGTGGTCGAAGTCCTCTAGTTAGAAAGGTCAATAATCCTCCTCAGCTATCCACAACCGAACTTCGCTTACCCATATCTACAGGTCGAGTCTTAGACAATTTCACATTTGACATAACCGATGTCTATAGTAGTAGCGATGACGAGGATCCCATAACCAACCTACCTAGGCTCTTTGAGGATACCACTCTTTTCATGATTAGCACCCTATCTTTTGAATCAGACCACCAAAATCATGAAATCTGCCTAGTATACCCCCAACTCATCGACTATAACCAATGAGGAGCACCAATTCTTGATACATTCAAAAACAATGTGGCACTCTCAAAATTAATTGGGTTGCGGGATAACATTCCATGTGGGGATCACAAAGCAGGGTTCGTAATTGAGCTAGATACACATGCCTATTATGGGGAAACGATTGAATCCCTTAGTCACAAAAGTGAAAAATTAAGAATAATATCTAAGTCCTTGAGTGAAAACCACACTGTGGCACTCTCTGACTAGAAAAAAGTAAAAAGAAAGGACCCATCCAATGGTGAAAACCTCTTTGAGGCACCCGAGGATGGGGGATTCAATCTTTCTTTCAGAGCTCTACATCAAGAAAAATCAACAGTTCTCACAGAAAAATGCAATTTGGTCAACCTAGGAATAGAGGAAACCCCGCATATCACATTCTATGTGGAATCATTACTATCAGAAGAATGAGAGCTCCTAGGAGCCTTCCTAAGAGAAAGACATATAAAATTTGCATGGAGTTATGCTAACATGCTAGGACTTGATCTAGAAATCGTGGTTCACCACTTAGCAGTATACCCAGAAGCAAAGCCTGCCAGACAAAAGCTTAGGAAAATGCACCCTCAGATCGCCCTGTTGGTAAATTTGGAATTAAAAAAGCTATTAGATGCTGGATTCATTCGACCGATAGATTATCCAGAATGGGTTTCAAACCTGGTGCCTATTTCAAAACCTGATGGAAGCATCAGAATCTGCATAGACTTCAAAGACTTGAATAAGGCATGCCCAAAAGATGACTTCCCATTTCCAAACATTGATATGATCATCGATATGATAGGTGGACATGAAATGTTGTCACTAATGGATGGGTTTTCTAGGTATAATCAGATTATGATAGCTAAAGAGGACCAGCATAAAACAACTTTCACTTTTCCATGGGGGACTTACTGCTAGAAAATGATGCCATTCGGCTTAAAGAATGCAGGAGCAACATACCAAAGGGCCATGACATTAATCTTCCATGACATGATCCATAAGACAGTCGAAGATTATGTTGATGACATTCTAGCCAAGTCCAGAAAGAGAAAGCATCACATAGCAACCTTAAGTGCCATTTTTGACAGGCTGGAAGAGTACAAGGTTAGATTAAACCCAAAGAAGTGTGTCTTCGGCATATAATCAGGAAAATTGCTAGGATGTATAGTGTCAATGAGAGGTATTGAGGTAAATCCAAAAAAGGTAAAATCAATCCTTGAGATGGAGGCACCTAAAACACTAAAGCAATTGAGAGGTCTCCAAGGCAGGCTTCAATCCATTCGAAGATTCATAGCACAGTTGGCGGACAAACAAAACCCATATTCTCACCTACTTAACAAGGGAGTAGTGTACAAATGGGATAACAAGTGTGAAGAGGCATTCAATAAAATCAAAGAATATTTACTTACACCACCAGTCCTAATGCCACCAATCCCAAGAAAACCATTAATTCTCTACGTATCAGCAACAACAGCAGCCCTTGGAGCTCTCCTAGCTTAGCATGATGAAAATGGAACATAAAGGGCCATCTATTACATCAGCAGAACAGTGGTTGGGCATGAGCTAAACTATTCATTCATCGAAAAAGCATGTCTAGTAGTAGTGTTTGCATCACAAAAATTTAGACATTACATGTTGGCACATAAAATAAAAATTATTGCCAAAATTGACCCCCTCAAGTACTTACTGTCCAAAGCAATGCTCACTGGAAGAATGGCCAAATGGGTAATGATACTATCATAATATGACATTGAATATGTGGAGTGGAAAGCAATCAAAGGCCAAGTCATTGTAGACCAACTTGCAGAAGCACAAATCTATTCAGAGAATCCTCTTGTCTCAGAGTTTCTAGATGAATCTATTTTCAATCTCAACGTAGCTGACCACTGGAAACTATACTTTGATGGCCCATACATGCAGCATGGATCAAGAGCCAGTGTCTTCTTTATCACCCCATAAGGGGACTTCATACCAAGATCCTACAAACTGGCATTTCCCTGCACCAATAACATTGCAGAATATGAGGCTTTAACCATAAGTCTCAAAATAGCAGTGTAGTGGAACATTATAGCTCTCAGAATATATAGAGACTCCCAATTGATAATAAATCAAGTGAACGATGAATACCAGACCAAGGATGATAAGCTCACTCCATACAAGAAATTGGTGGAGACTCTCAAAGAATCCTTCATTGAGATTACATTTGAGCAGATTCCTAGAGCCAACAATAGAGCAGCAGACGCCATGGCAACAATTGGATCCTTACTGGACATCCCCCACAACGTTCCAAAATATGAATTCTTGATAGAGCAGCTTCTCATGCCTACATTTGAGGTACTAGAATCAGAATTTTTGTGTGAAATTGTTTGTCCCAGTGATCCTTGGTACCATGACATTTATACATACCTTCGAATAGGAGTCATACCTGCCGACTTACCTTAAAACCTAGAACGAACCTTTGTAAAAAAGGCATCCCGATTCGTCATCGTAGGAGATACCCTATATCGTAGGAGCATAGAAGGAACCCTATTACATTGTTTAAACATTGAGGAGGCATTGACCACTCTAACTGAAGTACATAACAATATCTGTGGTTCACACTCGAGTGGAATGACTATAGCCAAGAAATTGCTAAGGATGGGGTATTATTGGCCCAAAATGGAAAGAGAAGCACATGACTATGTCAGAATGTGTCTTTAATGTCAATAGCATGGGGACCTCATCCATGCTCCAACTCAAGAGCCTCATCCTATCGTCACACCATGGCCCTTTTCACAGTGGGGACTCGATCTCATTGGAAAAATCACTCCCACTTCATCTAATGGCCACAAATTCATCATAACCGCCATGAAGTACTTTACTAAGTGGGTACAAGCCATACCCATGACGTATATAACTAGGAAGTAGATATCAAAGTTCATCCTGAACTATCTCATTTTCCGCTATGGTGTTCCACAAGCCATTATCTCAGATAATGGGACACCATTTAAGAATCAGGATGTCCATGACTAATGTGAAAATTTCAAAATCCAACATCGCTTCTCCACCCCATACTATCCCCAAGGCAATGGCCAAGTAGAAGGTACAAACAAAACCATTTTGAAAATCCTCAAGAAAATAGTCAATAACATAGGTCATGACTGGCATCTACAACTCAATCCCACCCTCTAGGCCTATCAAACCAACATCCACACACCTACTGGTGCCACCCCTTTCTCCCTAGTCTATGGATCAGAAGCAGTACTCCCCATTGAGATCAAGCTCCCATCACTCAGGATATCATTGTAAAACCTCATCATAGATGAAGAGTACCGAGTATCGAGATTGAATGAGCTGGAGCTACTGGATGAGCGATGTATAGATGCTTTGAATCATTTGCAATTCTATCAAATAGACTCAAGAAGGAGCTATAACAAGAAAATCGAAGCAGGACTTTCCAAGTCGAAGGTATTAAAGGAGAATCGAAGAATGTACCAAACCCAAGCAGCAAAGGAAAATTTGAACCCAATTGGTTGGGACCATTCATTATCACAACAAGTTATAGATTTAATTGATTTATTAAATCTCTATTTTCCTCAACAAGGCATATTTTAAGGAATATTCTTCAAGTTTGAATTCAAAATCTAAGTTGACATGTACATCCAACAAGGCATTTACTCTCTCTTACATGTCCTTTTCCTTGAGCCAAGTGGCATTCAATGCATTTTTTCTTCCCTCTTGCATGTCATTTCAACAAATTCAAAATTCAAAAATAGGCATTTATTGGCACAATCATCAAAACTTGCACATCCTCCATCCACTCATAGGTTGACAAGTGGCATCTTGCCATTGGTTGAATGTTAGTCCCACATTGCTCAATTTTGGACATTCATCCATATTCTCATTCTATAAATAAGAGGCTAATCTCCTCATTTGATCATCCACAATTTATGCAAAGTTACTGTACTCAAATCTTTAGCCATTTTCATCAATACCATTGATTTCTTAGCTAGGTTATGTGGGTTTTTAGCTTGGAGCACTCACCATTCTTCATCAAAGTGGATCACTCTTCATCAACACATCAATTTTTCATCATAGGAATTGGGAAAGGGCCAATTTTCACTTCAAATTGGCACCATGGGATAATCTATTTGCTAGTTTAATTAGGATTCAATCTCTTTTATTGTTATTTCATTATATTCTTCATTGCTTTTCCTAATTTGAACTTTGTAAATGGATTCCATGGGAAATCCTTGTTCTTGCTTGCATTTCACCATCTAATGTGTTTCTTCTTATTGTTTTGCAGGTATTAGGATTGGGGTTCACCCAGCGGTTATATAGAGAGCCTATTACAGAGGCTGCATACTATAGGCAACATTATTATCGAGATGTTCCAATGGCTCTTCGTTAGCCATATTTTTCATAGCATAGCAATGTGCACCCCCGAGCAGATGATCAGCTTGATAGGTAGGATGGAGAGGGTAGTAGCCACTAGGGCTATCTTTTTGATGTATAGACACTTTTTTATTTTTCCCCATTCTTTATCATTGATATACATTCATGGGATCCTTTTTGATAGCCTCATGGATATTGTATTTATCATCGATACACATACACTAATCTAGATTTTGTAACATGACACATTTTTTGATATTTATATGATACAGATACAGATGATTCATGGTATGATGTGTTCACTTTATTTCATGCGTGGATGATCATGATATGGATGCATTTTATTTATGCCTATATGATGTGCAATGATTGTGATATGGATGGATGAAATGTTATGTTCTTTTTCATTATCTTTTCACGATATGACATGGATGAATGATTATGATATGTATATGTTATGGATGCAAATGATGTGGATGTATTTCTTTTTGTATATTTTCTATGCATGTTTTATGGTGATGTATGCATATGGATGTATGGATGCAAGTGCTTATGATATGCAATTATTTAAGATGCTTAGAATAACAAATCTATATTATTCATTTTTTACTTAAATGATAATGCAAAATGTATGATGTGATATGCAATGATTATGTTGATGGATGTGTTATGATTATGAGATATATGCATGTTAATGGTTTATGGATGCAGGGTGGATGCATTGATGATGTTTCTGCTGAATGTCATGATACTAGGTTAGTGCGGAAATAAGATAGAAGAATGAAGAATGAATGACCGTTGCTGATGATGATTGCTTCAAAATATCTAACAAGTCCTTGATCCATCAAAACTTTATTAGAGATGGTGATGAGACAATGCAATAAATGCAGGATGAAATGCAGGGTGAGATGCTCACACTTTGGGATTGGGATTTCTGTCAATCATTGTTGTTTGATATAACACATAGACATGATGCATCAAGGTATTGATAACCAGGATGATGTATCTAGTGTAATGGACTTTGACTCGACAAATAGATAGGATAGTTCTTGTTCACACCTTGACATACTGAAATTTTGTTGGAATGCAAGTTAGATGCTAAGAATATATTGGACCAAAGCATACACAATAGTCAACAACATATCCTAAACGACCTTCCTAAACACAATTAAGCAAGTATGCACCAAGATTATTTTACAAGAGTACCCACAAGCACAACAAACAAAAGATAATGATCGATGCCCCATTCCTTTCTCTCTAAATAATTTTGTTTAGACATCATCGAGAGGTCCTCAGAATGGGTCATTAAGATAAATCATAAGAAAAGATCAAAGATAAACAATCAACATTATCTATAGCTCTTGCCTAGTTTAAGTTTAGCTTAAGTGATATCTGATACTGATATCTGTCGAAGGAAGGATACATCCTAGGACATGTTGATCAGAGGTTGTTTGATGTTGGGATGACGATGCTAAGATGAGCCATCACTATAAACTTCACTGACACATTTACCTATGATTTAGACTTTATATTTTGACTTTTAGGTTTGCACTTTATGACTTGCTATGTTTGTTTTCTATTCGTTTCACCAAAGGTTAAAGGTGACGATCCTTTTATTATGGGTGAAAGTTTATTGTAGGTGAAAGCGAGATGGGATGGATGGGATTTGGGTTTTTTGGAATATTTGAATGTTTTTGGTATTTTTTGAAAATGTTTTGAGGTTGTTTTTTTCCTTTTTGAATGTTTATGTGGATGTTTATGATTTTTAGATTTTTTGAGGTTGTTTAGGGTTTTCTAAATGTTTTGAGGATTTTTAGGTCTTTTAAGTTTTTCTAATGTTTTTGTTTTTAAATTTTCAAATGTTTTTCTTGTTTTCAAAGATATTTGGATGTTTTTGGATTTTCATGAGTGTTATCAGAGTTATTTGGATGTTTAGGGTTTTCTAAGAATTTTTTGGATTTTTTTGGATTTTTGCGAGAGTTATCAGAATTATCTGGATGTTTAGGGTTTTTTGAGTATTGACCAAGAACCTAACCTAAAGACCTATCCTAGGGGCCTCGAGGTTATACACACAGAGACCACATAGTTTGACTGACTTGACCCATTTACAAGATGAAGATATGAACAAATGAGAGATGACAGTTTATTATGACAAACTCCTAAAGGATTGACCTAGGGTGTCTCGGGGGCACATCAATGATGGCCTTGCCTACGTTCAAGCTCAGAGACAATGTAGTTTGACAAAGAGACATTGTTTTTGGTTTTTTTGATGTTTGACCTTTTTGGGGATTTTGATGTTTTCTGAATGTTTTGGATTTTTCCTTTACAATTTTCTAAATGTTTTTGGATTTTAGCTATACAGGATTTTGCAAATGTTTTTGGATTTTCTAGGTAAGATTTTATGAATGTTTTTGGTGTTTTTTTATAAGATGTCCCATGACCTCAAGATATACAAGAACTCGATTGTGATGCATAACGAAATTTCCCTAGTGTGACACATTAGCTTACTTCAATAAAGGTAGGAAAAACTAACCTTGGGAATATTCCAAGTAGTGCTAAAGGGATCACGATACCTTATAGTGACAAGCCATGATAAGGACACATATGAGGGATGAATGGTGATGCAAAGAATGATAGGCCAGAAGAGCTAAAGAATAGATGGAGATGCTTTATTTATGCAAGGCACCTATTTTCCAAGTATTCACCAAGGTACTTTCCCAAAGTGCCATCGAAGTGGTTTTCACTAAAGGATGATAGCCTATATGACTTTGGGATTTCATCACCTCGGGGTGATGAAAATAACGCCTTCTCTTGATCCATGATGTTGGGTGAATGATCCATCAAAGTACATCTTCCACTAACTTGTGAGATTAAGAAGGAACACTAATTTGCCAGGGAACTCATTTATTAAAGGGTTCTCATCATAGATGGGTGCTTTTGCTAACTAGTCTATGATCACTTGTCCTTTGATTGCCTTGCGCTCCACATACTCTATGTCAAAATTTGTCAAGATCATTACCCATTTATCCATTCGTCCCGTGAAGGTTTCTTTGGATAATAGATATTTTAATGGATCAATCTTTGCGATGATCTTGATTTGGAGTGACAACATGTAGTTTTTGAACTTTTGAGAAGCAAAAACTAATGCTAGGAATGCTTTCTCAATGGGTGAATAGTTCATCTCATAGCCTACCAAGTTTCTGCTAATGTAGTATATGGCTCTTTCCTTTCTATTTTCATCATGTTGTGCTAAAAGATCTCCTAGTGTTTTTGGTGTTGCTAAGATGTACATGATCAATGGCTTGTTTGGTACTGGTAGCATGAGCATTGGAGGTGTTAGTAGATAATCCTTGATCTATTGGAAAGATTTATCACATTTTTCATCCCACTTGTAAGTTATCCCTTTATGGAGAAGATGTGAAAAGGGATGAATCTTATCTGATAGTTGGGCTATGAACCTTCTGATGGATTGCAATCTTCCTTGTAATCTTCTCATTTGTTTCAATGTCTATGGTGTTTCCATGTCTAGGATAGCTTTTACTTTTGCTAGATCAATTTATATCCCTCTTTATGAAACAATAAAGCCAAGAAGTTTACCTAATGTGACCCTGAACACACACTTTTTTGGATTCAGTCGTACCTTGTATTCCTCAATCCTGTCAAAGATAGGTCCTAGGACTTGTATGTGCTCATTTCTCTTATTTGATTTTTCCAAAATATCATCTACATAATCTTCAATTATTTTGTGGATCATGTGGTGAAATATGAGGGTCATTGCTCTTTGATAGGTAGCTCCTGCATTCTTTAACCCAAATGGCATTACATTCCAGCAATAGGCTCCCCATGGACAAGTAAAGGAAATTTTATGTTGATCTTCTTTGGTGATTATAATTTGATTGTAGCTTGAAAATCCATCCATGAGCAACAAAATTTTATGCTCAAATGTTAAAGCCATAATGAAATCGATGTTGGGAAGAGGGAAATCATCCTTTGGACATGCCTTGTTCAGATCTCTAAAATTAGTACATATTTTGATGCCCTCAATGGGTTTTGAGATTGGTACCGGGTTTGAAACCCACTTAGGATAATCTATCAGTTTGATGAATCCAACATCAAGAAGCTTTCATAGTTCCAGTTTAACCAAGAGTGCTATCTGAGGGTGCATCTTCCTTAATTTTTGCTTGACTAGTTTGGCCTCGGGATGAACTACTAAGTGATGTACAACCACTTTTGGATCAAGGCCTGGCATATTTGTGTATGACCATGCAAAGTTAGCTCTTCTTTATTTAAGGAATGTTGCTAGGTTCTTATATTCTTCATCCAACAAGGATTTAGCATAAAAAAGTAATCTTAGGTACTTCTTCTATTCCCACATTGACTGGAGTAGCCTTTTCTGCTAGTATCACTGACTTTTCTAGATGCATTGCACTAAGGGGGAGATTGAATCCCTCATCCTTGGGTGCCTTAGAGAGGTTTTCATCATCAGATGCATCCTTTGTTTTTACTATTTTAGGACCAGTGAGTGCCACCAGGTGGTTTTCACTCAAGGATCTTCATGTTAATTGTATTTCATTTGTTTTGCGACTGAAGGAATCAATCGTCTCCCCGTAGTATACCCTTGTATCGAGCTCTATGTTGAAGCCAACTTTGTGATCTTCCCATGATAATTTGTCTCAGATTCCCATGAATTCTAAGATTGCTTCATCATTTTCAAATAAATATAGAATTGACGGTCCTTTTTAGTCCATGTCAATGAGTTGCAGGTATACTAGGCATATTTTAGTTGGTTGGTCATTTGAGACAAAGGATGTTATGGATATCATGAAGATGGTATTGTTATCAAATAGGTTAGCAAAATCAAGGGGAAATTCATCTAAGGTTGTATCACACAATGTAGGTGACCAAGAGGAAGCCTCAACTCGTTTAGTAGAAATACCTTTTCCAATAAGAGTCACCTTGCTATTAGTACAACCTAAGCAAAGATTTTTTATTCATTTCTCAGGAACAATGGGTTCTAATAAACCATTGTCATTCTACCCTAGCTTCTCATTCTTGTTATATCCCATGGTCTGCATTAGCTATAGGTCTTTGTTGTCATATTCCATGGGAAGAACAGGAATAGGTTGTTCATCTTGATAGAGGAGTTTAGAGATATCTTGCTCATTGACGTCTTCTTGATTTAGGTCTACCCACTTGATGAAGGTAGTAGCTGCCATCTTGATTGTTTCTGGTTCTTTGGTGCTAGATGTAGGTTTCCCATGAGATTGAGGAGAAATAGGTAACTTTCCTAAGATAAAGGTATCTTTCAATAGTTTGTAGTTTCCACAACCATCATATTGGATCACTACTTTGATGTTAGGTATGATTTTCATGATGGGTACTTTTTATGCTGAGGTAGAGGCTAGGGATGATGAGTCAATAAATGAGCTTGATGGTGTAGGTCCTTCATCATTTTTGAGTATTTGTGGGATCTTATAAAATTTAGCCTCAAGGATTTTGTAGTAGTAGAAAGTCTCAAGATCTCCATGGATAGTGATTTCTCTACCTTCAAAAGGAAACTTTACACACTGATGATAGGTTGAGGCTACAACTTTCAGAGCATGGATCCAAGGTCAACCAAGTAGTATGTTATAAGGAAGATCAAGATCAAGTACTTGGCATGTAGTTTTTGCAATAAGAGGTCCCACTTGGATTGGTAGTGCAATGATTCCTTGTGATACCCGTTCTTGATCATCATATGCTCTGATGGTATTACTCTTTGTCTTCTCAATAGTATCTTTTGAATAGCCTATATTCTTGATTAACTACAGGGTACAAATGTTCAGACCAACACCTCCATCTACCAAGACTCTTTTTACCTTGTTTTTATGAATGGCAACCTCAAGGTGTAAAGAATGGTTATGATATGGTTGTGACGGTAAATCTTTCTCAGAGAAGGTTAGAAGATGGTTGCGATATTCCCTACCATAGCTTGAAACTGATCAGTATCAATGTTCTTGAGAATGGATGACTCAGAAAATGTTTTTTCCAGTATTTGCCTATGTGGAGGGGATAACCTTAAGAGTTCTAAGATTGATATCTGTGCGAGAGTTTGTTTAAACTGATCTACAAGATTGTACTTTCTAGGATTAGATGCTGGAAAAGTAGGTTGTGTCCAAGATTGAGCTAGGATAGCTCTTTGAATGGTTATTTTTCCACAGCGTGTGGTGACTCCACATTCTGTACTAGCTCCTTTGATGGTGACAACATTGATAACACTATCATAGGAAGCATCTACATTGGAATAGGTATGATGAATATTAGTGTAATCCTTAGCTTTTCTATTGTTGTTTGCTTTGTTATGATCTAACATAGGGGTCTTGTATATCTTGAGATCTTGGTTCCCAGCTAGTACCTCAACAGATACGGTATCATTCTCTATGAGATCTTGGATGATATTCTTGAGTTTCATGTAGTTTGTTGTTTTATGTCCTTTTATTTTATAAAAGTCATAGAGAACACACTTGTTGTACCAGGATGGTTTCTCTTGTGGTTCTTGGTAGTTTTCAAAGTTAGGAAGTGTTATCATATTTGACTCCACTAGTTTCTTCATGATTGTCTCAATGGGTTCTGATAATTGTGTGTACTTGTGTTTGGGATAGTTGTTCCTGTTATCGGTTTTTCTCTGTTGCATGTTAATGCTACTGATTTGATTGTTCTATGGTGGTACCGTTTGTTGTGCAATTGGTTGAATGTTATCAACCTGATTGTTATTGGGTCTAGGAGCACTTAGTATGAACTTAGCATCTACCATACCGTCATTTGTTATGTTTTGTTCTTATCCCATACACAAGGTTTCTCATTTGAACTAGTTGAAGGACGGTTGTTTTAGTATGTCCTTGTGAGATTAGGGATCTTTCAATGTTAAGGGATTTTGGAACAACTTCATCATATGATGTGATACATTGCATTTTCAAGTAGAATGATATATTTGGGTCCAGGTTGGCTATAATGATTCCCACTTGTTGTTTGTCAGGAAGAGGCCATTTGCTTTTACTAGATCTTTGTCTCCATCATTGTAAGAAATTGGTGAAGGTTTCTCCTTGATTTTGTTTAAGAGTGTAAAATTCTTTTGTTGGATGTTGTGGCTGTGTTGCTGATATGTGGTTGTCATTGATGTCAACACTATTGGCATTAATGTCTTAGAGGTTGTATGTGTTGAGGATATTGAGAAAATTGTAATGAAATAAGTCACAGGTTGTCAGTGGTGAAGTGAAGTTCAGTCTGTTGGTGAGTTCAGTACGTTGATCATCAGTGGTTTTGGATTAAAGGGTTTCCTGTTGAGTATATCTAGTTTATCCATCTTAATTTTCAAAGATCCGTGTGAAGATTTGACCGAGTTATGAGCAGTTGTATTCTGACAATTTTTCTATTGCTTTAGTTGATGTTCCTGAATGAAGATGATGCGATTTTAGCGAGTTAAATTGTTGTGGATGCTTCTCTAGTGATTTATGATGTTTGTGGATGTTTCTAGTTTGTGATCTATCTATGTTGCACATCCACATTGATCGTTGTGCTCGTGATTCAATATTTTATCTTGTGTGTTCATATTTTTCATGTTCTTAACTGATAGGGTGTTGAAGCGTGTTGTGGATCTTCGAGGATTAATTTTTGAAGGTGGTTCATGTTTGATAATTTTATTTTGGGTCTCCACTATGTTGTGGCCAACCATTATTGATTCTCATTAATAATCTTTATTGTTTTGGGCTGACAGTTTGCATTCATTTTATTATTTTATTGAGGCTGACATGTAGTGATGTAATTTCTTGTTGCAGATATATAAGAGCAATTGTTTTATCATTTGAAGGCATGAGTATGAAAAGTGTGTGATTCCTATGTGCGAATATTGTTCAGATCTTTCGAAGGAAGAATCAGAGTGTGAAGAAGAGTGAAGAAGAGTGAAGAAGTGTTGATGTGCTTAACCAAAACTGTAATGAGGCATTAGCAGATGCTATTTTTCTTAGTTCAAATCTTGTGGATGTAATTCATATCTTTGTAAGATAGTGTATCTTATTTTCTGTAATTGAGCAGTGAGCTCTAGGTAGTGCGCTTGAATGCATGTGCATTCCCCATTCATATTTCTTTATAATTTTAATAGGGTATAATCTTGTGGACTGACCTCCACCTTGGTTTTTCCCCTAACAGGGTTTCCACGTAAAAAATATTGGTGTTATGTGTGTGTTTTGATGTGTTGTTGATTTATACTTTCATGGTTATTAATCAGATCTGAGAATAAGCATAATAAGTTGAATACATTTGAAATTCTATGACAACTGATTCACCCTCCCCTCTTAGTTGTCTACCCTTGTGTTTCCAACAATTGGTATCAGAGAAGGTTCCTTGGAAGAAGTTTAATAGCTTGAGGTGATCTAGGATGGCAATATACAAGAAGGATAGTCCGAGATTTGATGGAAAAATTTATTCTCTGTGGAAGACTCGAATGGAATGCCATCTGAGATGCATTGGTGAACCCTACTAGAGCATTACAAGAAATAGGTATGTTATTCCACATAATGGTCATACTACTATTGTTGAGATTAGGGATGGTGAGTATCATATCAGGGCTAAGGAAGCAGTGTTGAGTGCTTTGACTGATTCTGAGATGACAAATGTTATGGATCTGAAGACTGCTTATGAGATATGGAAAAAGTTGGAAACTTTGTATGAAGGTGATGCTAATGTGAAGATTTCTAAGTTAAATTTTTTGAAAGGGAAATATGAAATTTTGAGAATGGGTGATGATGAGAACATTACTACTTTCATGCAAAGAGTGAATGAGCTTGTGTGTGGTATCAGATGTGTTGGTGGATAGTTGGAAGAATTAGAGATCGTTGCTAAAGTGCTTAGATCCTTGCATGTTGCATACAAAGTCAAAGCTACTGCTATTGAGGAACTCCAGACTGTAACAAATGTAACCAGAGACATGCTGATTGGTAAGCTTACTACTTTTGAGTTAAGTGAATTTGGTGATGTTCTTCCTAAGATAGAATCTGCATTCAAAGCTGCTACCTTCGGGAGAGATAAACAAAGATATGATCTGGGAGGAAGTTCATCTAGAAAGGTATTCAAGTATGAGGAGGAAATGAGAGAATACAGAGGAGAAGGTAAGTATAAAGGGAAATTTCCTATTAAATATTTTTCTTGCAATAAGATAGGTCATTTTGCATCAAGGTGTCTGGAAAGAGTCCCTAAGCCAAGACATAACAAGTCTAGATTTCAAAGAAAGTTCTATTATGTTGCCGATGAAGGTGTGATAGATGATGAATCTGATAAAGGGAATGCAAGTGAAGATGAATGGGTATTTATTGCTATCCAGGAAAATGATCTAGCCCCTACTGAGTCTATTAGTTGCTTAAATATGGAGAAATCTCTAGCAACTAGAGTTGAAGAGAAAGATGAATGGGTGATTGACAGTGGATGCTCTCATCACATGACAGGTGATAAAAGAAAGTTTGTGATCCTAGAAAATTATGATGGTGGTGTTGTAAGATTTGGTGATGACAAAGCTGGTGTAATTCATGGTAGAGGATCCATTTCTCTTGATGGTAAGAATAATACCGATGATGTTCTTTATGTGGAAGGTTTGAAGCATAATATTTTAAGTGTCAAATATATGTTTGAAAATGGATACAATCTTCAATTCAAGAATGGTAAGTGTAGAATATTAGGGAGTTCTGGAAATGTGATTGCTTCAAGTACAAAAACAAAAGGTAACATCTTTCACCTAATTGTTGCTAGTAAAAGTTTGTTGTGGCATAGGAGAATGTGTCATGTAAAATTTTACAATATTGTTAAGATAAGTTCTACTCAGGCAGTGAGAGATATTCCTAAGTTTGTAAAGCCTACCAATACTATATTCAAGGAATGTCAGTTAGGGAAGAAAACTAGAATTTCATTTCAAAGAAAACAACATTGTTCAAAAGAAGTGTTGGAAGTTGTTCATACTAATTTGTGTGGTCCTTCTAGAGTTAGAAGCTTACAAGGAGATAGGTACTTCATGTTACTTTTTGATGATTACTGTAGATTGATGTGGGTTACTTTCTTAAGGGATGAATTTGAAGCTTTGGAGAAATTCAATATTTTTAAGGCTATGGTTGAGATAGAGATAGGTCTGAAGATTAAATGTTTGAGATCAGATGGAGGTGGTGAATTCACTTCCCATGAGTTTAATTGTTTTTGTGAAGTGCATGGGATAAAGAGACAATTATCTGCCCCGCAAACCCCTCAACAAAATGGAGTTGTGGAAAGGAAGAATAGGACAATTGAAGATACTGCTAGGACTATGATGCTGGAAGGAAATTTTCCTCATATCTATTGGAGAGAAGCTATGAGTACTATTGTTTACATCCTCAACTAGGTACAAGTCAACGGTGATACTGGTAAGACCCCTTTTGAGCTATGGACTGGTCAAAATCCTACTGTTAGATATTTCAAAATATTTGGGAGTAAATGCTATATCAAAAGAGGTGAAGAGATAGGAAATTTTGATGCTAGTAGTGATGGACAAATCTTTCTTGGTTATTCTACTAAGAGCAAGGCCTACTAGTGCTACAAGAGATTTAGGAAAGTAGTTGAGAGCGCAAATGTCAAGGTTGATGAAGACATAGCTAGACCATCCAGAACCTATGGATATGATTCAAATGATTAGAATAATAGTTCAGTCATAGGAAAGAAAGTTCAGACTCAAAATCAAGTTCAAATCATTCCAGTGAATCAAGAAAATCAAGAGGAAGGAACTAGTGAAAGTGTAGAAGAGAGATCACAAGAGCCAAAAGTTCAAGAACATCCTAAGATTCCAAGCATGCAAAGATGAACATTGGGTGGAAGAAATGAAAGAAGAGCTACAACAAATTGAGAAGAATAATACATGGATTCTTGTTCCTAGACCTAAGGACAAAAATGTAATTGGAACTGTAGACATGGAAAATATACTGACACATTTGATCCTAATTTACTAACATCATTTCATCATGAATCATCTTCTTAACTATTCATCACCTTTCATCCCTTAATTGAATAATTTTTTTTTATCTAATTAAGTCATCACTTCTTGTTAATTAAATAAATCAATTTTATTTAATTAACCTTATCAGTCTCTATTTAATTAAATAATCCATTTTATTGAATTAAATCTCTAAATTCATCCTATTAAATTAAATAAATTAAACCTTGTTTAATTTAAGCTAACATCATCTCATCTTTAATTAAATAAATCAAAATCTTTATTTAATTAAGTCTAAATCATATTCCTCTCAACTTTGATTTAAATCAATCCAAAAATCTAAATCAAATTGTCACATCAACTAATCTCCTATTAAATTAATCAAATCCTCATTAATTAATCCTAATCACCTAAATCCTCTAGATTTTGCAACTTGCACCAATAAATCATTTCTTTGATTTAATAATTCCCTTAATTACTTTCAACATGGCATCAAAAAGGGAATATTCCCCCAAGTTTGGAAATCCCTCCAAATGGATTTGTCCTTCCAACAAGGCATTCATTTCCTCTGACATGTCCTTGTGCATTGAGCCAAGTGGTATTTAATTCATTCATTTCTCCCTCCAACATGTCATTTCATAAATTTCATATTCCACCTAATATAATTTATTGTGCACATTCATCAAAATGTGCTCAAGCTTCCTCCATTCACATCTTGACAAGTGGCACTTGGCCATTAGATGTTGAATGATCCCACATTGCTTCATTTTTCTCATTCTTCCATCTTGTTCTTCTATAAATAGAAGGCTTTCCTTTGTATTTTGGATCCACAACTTAGAGCAAAAGTTACTATCTTCACATTTAGAACAAATTCATCCATTTCCATAGAATTTTCCATCATCATAGCTAGGTTATTGCAGATTTTATCAAGGAAGTACATTGTTCATCACCATCAAGTGGATCAGTCTTCATCAAGCTTTCAAAGGATTTGGGAAAGGGCCAATTTCCACATCAAATTGGTACCAATTCCCCCATGGGATTGAAAGTTTGCATGTTTAAATAGGATTTAATTGCTTTTCTTGTTTTTTTCTTCATTTCTTTCCTATTTTGAATATTGTAGATGAATTTCATGGGGAATCTTAGTTCTAACTTGCATATGGATCTAATATTGTGTTTGTTTTCTATATTTGTGCAAGTCTAGGATTGGGGTTCACAAGAACTAAATGGGTCTTTAGAAACAAGCTGAATGAGCAAGGTGAAGTTGTTAGAAATAAAGCAATATTGTTGTGTAAAGGATATTCACAGATGGAAGTAATTGACTTTGAATAAACTTTTTCCGTTGTTGCTAGAATTGAAGCTGTGAGATTATTTCTTGCTTATGCTTCTTACAAAACCTACAAGGTTTATCAAATGGATGTCAAGTCGGCATTTATAAATGGAAAACTGGAAGAAGAGGTGTATGTAGAGCAACATGATGGATTTCAATTGACTGATTAGGGAGATATGGTTTGTCAGTTGAAGAAAGCATTGTATGGACTTAAGCAAGCCCCAAGAGCATGGTATGCTAGATTGGACAAGTATTTGTTGAAGCTTGGATTTAAAAAAGGTATTGCTGATAGTAATTTGTATTTCAAGATTGATCATGATAAATATCTGATTGTTGAAGTCTTTGTTGATGATATCATTTTTGGAGGAGATGATGGTTTGTGCATGAAGTTTGTTGATGAGATGCAGAATGAGTTTGAGATGTCTATGATTGGTGAGATGAAATTCTTTTTGGGATTGTAAATTACTCAGTTAGACAAAGGGATCTTCATATCTTAGTCCAAGTATGTGAAAGAATTGCTAAAGAAGTTTGGTATGGAAGATTCAAAGCAAGTTGGTACACCTATGGTGACCGGATGCAAGTTGACAAAAAATGATGATTCTCTGAAAGCAAATCAAACTAGATATAGATCAATGATTGGTGGATTTATTTACTTGACTCAAACTAGACCAGATATCATTAATGTTGTATCTATTGTTGCATGATTTCAAGCTAATCCTAAAGAATCTCATGTAACTGTTGTGAAAAGGATTTTTAGATACTTGAAGGGAACAATTGATTTTGGGTTATGGTATCCTAAAGATGATGATCTTACTTTGAGTGCTTTTACTAATGTTGATTAGACAAGTGATGTGGATGACAAAAAGAATACTAGTGGTGGTGCATTTTTCTTGGGTAAGAAGCTAATTTCATGGTTAAGTAAGAAGCATAATGCCTTTTCTTTATCTACTACAGAGGCATAATACATTGTTGTTGCTAATAATTGTATTCAAGTATTCTGGATGAAGTAGATGTTGAAAGATATCAGAGTTGTGTATGACGAACCCATTGCTATATTCTGTGATAATTCAAGTGCAATTAACATCTCTAAGAATCCATGTTGCATTCAAAGACCAAGCATATATCTATCAAGTTTCAATTTTTGAGAGAGAAGGTGACTAAAAAGGAATTCAAATTGGAGTATGTACCTACTAAGGAACATATTGCAGACATTTTTACAAAGCTATTGCCTAAGGATACTTTTGAGTATCTCAGAGGGAAGCTAGGGGTTATTACCCTTCCTAATTAGAACTAAGATGCATTGACTTCCATCAATCTGTGCATTTCATGGTCATATTTTGATCCAGATTGATGTTGTGGTGGCTGCTACTCAGGGGGAGTAGTTAGATGTTTAGATATGTGGTTCAGATCTTGTGTGGAGAAAAGAGATCTTTGTCATTTATGTCAAAGGGGGAGAAGAGTCATGTGAAAAATTGTGAATTATCTGAGGAAGAAGAGTCATGTGGGAGAAGAGTTATTGAGGAGAAAAGAGTCAGAACCTAAGGGGGAGTAAGTGCTGAAGATAGCTGCGTTGATGGTGTTTTTCACATCATGTGTTTCCTATTATCAATAATTTTGTGCCTTGTTGAATGCAATATTCAACAAACTACTGAAACATGGAAACCTCTTTTAGATGTGGGTGATCTGAAGGAAAGAGGAATCTCCAGAGTGAGCTGGTTCTCCGAATGATGAATTCTATTCTAAAACAACCTCTAAGGAAAGGGATAAAAGATAACTTAAAATAAAGCCTATGACTAATAGATGATTCACGAAACTTCTAAAAAATCAGACTTAACTGCTCATAACAACTTCTCTATTATAGTAATTCTCACAATCTCATTGGCACATATCCCATCAGTGATTTGCATGAAGATTTGAAAAAACAAACACAGCATGCAACTTGAAACGTGTAATTCTGAAACACAACCTTATAACAGCAAGAAATAAAAGGATTCTAATTTGATAACACAAATACATCAGATTGCCATTACAAAATATGAGACAAAAGATAAGAAGGAGAAATCTGCTGTTCTATTAAAACTGAAAGAGTCTTTGCCTAAATTTGAAACTGAGTACCAAAAAGGTTTACAAGCTCAAAAAAGTGTATGAGCAAGAAACTCTGATCTGAACTACTGAGAGAGGAGAGTTGAAAAGACTAAGTCTTTGAAAGAACTCTCAAGAAACCCTAATCCGAGCTCAGAAAAAAGCTCAAGGAAAAAGGCCTCAACTGTCTCAAAAAACTGCCTAAAAGCATAAAAAAGCACACTACTTTTATGATCACACTATCAAGCCTCTAAAAATAGGCTAATCTTGCTTTAAAAGCTTAAAAAAACAACTTATCTCTCCAAGATAGGTCTGAAATCCAGCCAAGAGGATAATTCAATAAAAGATCTACTAAAAATAGCAAGAAAACACAAAGCAATTTATAGAATATCACTTTATGATTCTGCTTTACAAGATGCAGATTTGCACAATTAATCTATTTTTTGCAATTAAAGATTGAAAATATTTTGCAAAAAAGAAAGGCTCCTTATTACTCCATTACAATATTTTGATTTTCCTCAAAAATCATAAAAAACATTACATAATTATCCTCTTTCATATCTTCAATCTTCATTGATTTCTCTAAAATCAACTAAAATCAGAACTCTAAGTGTATAATCACCAAACCCTAACCCTAGGTCATAAGGCTCTACTATCACCTTCACATCATTTCACATCAAACAATAATCATAACCCACATTCAAGTTTCATAAATCACTAAGGAAAGAAATAAGTCTAAAAGACCTAACCTTCGACCTAACAAAGAAACTCGGCCCCACATAAGTATTAAACTCAGACTTTAATAAAGTCACAAAGAAAACATTATGAATTTCAGCCTCCATTCGAAATTTGACATGTGCATTGAGCGAACCTTTTGGATGCTTATGGTATAGCTCAAATTAGGGCATGAGAAAAGAATACCAAACCCTAATCATGATTTCATTTTGCACCTATGAGTTTGAAAGAAAGAGCTTTGACTGGAAGAATATGCCACCATGATTGTGTTGAATTCGAGCTCGTGTGCCTTGGAAATCATCATCACTCCTTTAGAAAGATGAGATCCTCAGTGGGTAAGCTTTGTTCTATCTATATCAAAGTTCCTTCACTTCATTATTGAATACCCAAAAGGCCCTAAGGCCGCAGCTTGTATGAATTTATTCTCTGATTTTCTTTGCACTCTATGTAACTTTTGTTTACTTGGCTGACCTGTGAGCTCATGTTCATCTCAAAAGCTCTAAGAGGAAGCTCGTGGGTTATTTTTTTCTCCTATTGTCACAAAGGTGAGCTATTCGCTCATAATTCCATTACTTCTATGGCTCCATATTTTAATTTTTCTGGCCTTGAGGCCGCGGCTATACACAGCCTCTAATATCTCTTTATCTTGCATTCTCTATGCTCATACCATCATTGTTGTGCTCTCGACTCACATTGAGAGCTGGGCTATCTTCTAAAGGCTCGAAAACTTGCCTTTTGGACTCCATCTAGAACACTTGGCCATGACTAGAGTGCTTATTTTGGCCTCAAACTGGTAATTCCTCTTTGCTTTCTTTGGTTCCCTAGAGACTTAGAGGGTTCCTTTTCTACTCATGGATTTTGGCCATATCAAGTCGTGCCAAATTCGCACTGTAGGAAGCATTCTCTTGAATTTTGGGCTCGACCCAGAACAACAAACTCCTCTTTATGCCTTTCTGAGTGTATATCTGCTTGTGGGTATTTGAATTTTGAACAAGACTGCAATTTCTCCATTTAGTTACGAAATATTCACATGGGTTGTTATGATTATTGCATTTTCTATTCTTTGAAAACAAACCCACATGTGGGTATTTGAAATTTCAAAAGAGAACTGTATTTCATTTATTTTGAAACCCGATTTACTTCAAAAATTCGCATTCATGGTATATTCTTGCTGCTTTATATAAAACCCATGTGGGTTCTCTCCATTATTGCATCTCTTGCATTCTTAATGCAAACCCAAAAATGGGTATCATAGATGATTGTAAAATATGAAAACCAGTGTGTTTATTAGAAACCCCAATCGTGGGTACTTAAGATTCAAAATTGGAACTCCATTCGTTTGACTTTATTTATATGGGCTCGCCCAAAACAACCAGTGGCTTCAACTGAACTTCTGAAACAAAATAATTACATGGGTATTGGAAACTTTCAAAGAAAAAATGCACATATTCTTATTTTCCTGATAGAGCTCGACCATCCATTCTTTTCATTTTATTCTTGTCATTTGTCTAACAGAACCTCACCTGGGTATCACTGGAAATGTAAAACCTCATGGCTTTATGGATTCAGAACATGGATGGTTTGAAATGGTGATAAAAACTGTATATTTGCTTGCATTTACTCTTAGGGTTTTGACTCAAATAACCAGTGATGCTTTGCTTTTATTAGTGTTTATGTGCCTGTTAATTCCCTCCATACAAATGCTTGATAGTGATAAGGAAACTAGACATTGTTTGAAAACTTTCATAAGACAAAATTCTTAATTTGTTGCTCTCAAAAACACATCCATATGAGTAAACCAGAAATACTGAAAATCTGATTCACGTGATATTTTCACTTCTCAACCCTCTTTAAAGAAATGTTGTATAAATTATGATCTTTAACAGGACTTCCTCCTAGACATTTGAATGAACACTGATACTCACCATCCTTGAAGCTCATTCGTAATATTGGAATACTGCTCTTTGTGTAAAAAATCTAAGCCTCTTTAAATCATTCAAATTCCTTCTTGAATCTGCATTCTGCATTACTTGAACATTGAACTCATGCTACCTCCCCTGAGACAGAACTTGTCATGGTTAAGATCTCAAATCACAATTGATCTAAAGCGAACTCCTGTTTTTCTGTTTTAGAACTTATGCAGGACTTTTAGCTGAAACATTGAGTCATCATGGACTGCACCTAGTTATCTGTTCTTATGCATAACTGACACCTCATAAAATCTTTCTGGAAATAAACTGCTTTCTCTTTCCTTAATATTTTGGAATGATCACTTTGTTATTACAACTCATAATGTTGTATTTACTTATTAATCAACTGGAACTAGTGACTCATTCAACACTCGAATGCAATGTCTATCCTTTTTATGCCTAAGAAACATGGCACTCTTCATGCATTTTTATGTTCCACTTGACGAACTACTTTCAAAATCTGTCCTCTTTTGTGATAAAAGTTAAAACAAAACATTAAGGAATAATGTATGCCTATTCACTATCCTTGACTGTAAAGAGAAAGAATTGATGAACTGAACTTGCATGATGTATATGATTATGATAAGTATAGAACATGAACTTATTCAGCAATATCTTATGTAAATGTACTTAGCAGAATTCATTTAGTGAACTAGACTCATCGTTCACCTGTAGCCTTCAGAAAACAAACCTAATTGTTATGAATGCACAGTTAGTTTAGTTGCTTGATGGATAAATCTGTTTTTACTCCTTCAGTTGTTCTTCATTTCATTTGATGAATATGATAATGTATCTTTAAAATCAGCCCATTAATGAATAGGGTAGCATGTCGAGCTCTACCCTTGTGGGAGCCCATTTTTCTCCACATGCTTGGTCTTTGACTAATGACCAGCTTTGTGATTTCACCTATAGCTGCACAAGGAAACAAACAATGTTAGCATAAAAAATAGAACATGTTGATCATGATATTGTTATTTCTCCTTCGGCTCACTTCTTTCATACTACACTTGATTGATTGTTTCAATGCATTGTTTAATAGTAGGATGTGCTATTGCGGGTGCCTCATATAGGTTTCTTCATAATCGGAGCCACTGACACCCCTCTTTTCCTCTTACAGGTCGACGGAGCTCGAGAAGGCAAGGTGCACCATTCAGCATCAAACGTCGATAATTAGGCAATGATGATTATGCCATTACTTTCAGCATCTCTTGTACTGTAATGTGCTATTAGCAACATGTAATAGTTACATCCACGACTTGTGTGGGTTTTTGATTTCAATTATTCTCTTTTCAATTGAAAAGAAAAATGCATTTACATGCAATGTTGTAATATCATTCTGATTGTGAAATCAAATGAAGCCTTGTAAAATATGAGTTTCTTCATGAAATAAAAGAAAGCATCTGAAATGCTATTTGCTCATGTTATCAATTCTATACTTCTTTTAATTCTGCAACATCTGAATGACACTCTAAAAACTCAATTCCTTCTTTTAAATGTATAACTATTGCTCAATGCATAATGATAAAAATGCGAAACAACATTTGAAATTCAATCAGCAATTCCACCTTATGATGTAATAACATTCAGCCAGCTTCACCAATCGAGCTGAGGCAAAAATTTGGTAACATTTCCATCAATTACAAAGGGGGAGATTGTTGGATGTTGTGGTTGTATTTTTGATATGTGCTTGTCATTGATGTCAACACTATTTTCATTAATGTCTTAGAGGTTGTATATGTCAAGGATATTGAGAAAATTGTAATGAAATAAGTCGCAAGTTGTCAGTGGTGAAGTGAAGTTCAATTTGTCGATGAGTTCAGTATGTTGTTGATTAGAGGTTGTGGAATAAAGGGTTTCCTATCTAGTATATCTAGTTTATCCACGTTAAGTTTCAAAGATCTACGTGAAGATTTGACTGAGTTATGAGCAGTTGTATTCTGACAGTTTTTTTGTTGCTTCAATTGATGTTCCTGAATTAAGATGATTTAATTTTAGCAAGTTCAGTTGTTTTGGATGCTTCTCTGGTGACTTATAATGTTTGTGGATGTTTCTAGATCATGCTCTATTTGTGTTGCACATCCACATTGATCGTTGTGCTTGCGATTCAAGATTTTCTCTTGCGTGTTCATGTTTTTCATGTTCTTGGCCAATAGGGTGTTGAAGCATGTTGTGGATCTTCGAGGATTATTTTTTGAAGGTGGTTCATCTTTGAGAATTTTATTTTGGGTCTCCACTATGTTGTGGCTAACTGTGGTTGATTTGAATTAATAATCTTTATTGTTTTGGGTCGACAGTTTGCATTCATTTTATTATTTTATTGAGGTCGACATATAGCGATGTAATTTCTTGTTGCGGATATGTAAGAGCAATTGTTTTATCATTTGAAGGAATGAGTACGAAAAGTGTGTGAGTCCTATGTGTGAATATTGTTCAGATCTTTTGAAGGTAAAAGGAGAGTGTGAAGAAGTGTTCATGTGCTTAACTGAAACTGTAATCAGGCATTAGCAGATGTTATTTTTCTCATATCAAATCTTGTGGATGTAATTAATATCTTTGTAAGACAATGTGTCTTCCTTTCTATAATTGAGCAGTGAGCTCTAGGTAGTACGCTTGAATGCATGTTCATTCCCCATTCATATTTCTTTATACTTTTAACAGGGTATAATCTTGTGGACTGACCTCCATCATGGTTTTTCTCCTAACAAGGTTTCCATGTAAAAAATCTTGGTGTTATGCATGGTTCTGATGTGTTGTTGATTTATTCTTACATGGTTATTAATCAGATCTGAGAATAAGCATAATAAGTTGAATAAGTTTTAAATTATGTGACAACTGATTCACCCACCCTCTCATTTGTCTTCCCTTGTGTTGCCAACATATTCTAGACTGACGTCCATGTCAAGATTGAAGAAGAAGTGATCGATGAATTTTTCAGTGATTTCTTGAAAAGTTTTGATACCAGGAGGCAAATGAGAAAACCAATCCATAGTAGTACCTATAAAAATTTGAGGGAAGAGGTGCATTAGATATGATTTTTTTTAAGCCACCTCCATGCACATGATGTTAAATTCTTTGATATGGTCAACAAGACTTCCTCTCCCTCTATATTTTTCAAACTTAGGGATTTCAAAACTAAGAGGGAATGGTATCATTGCTATGTTTCGATCAAATGGGTAAGGACATAAGTTTTGTGTATGAGGTTTCTTTTTCTTTCCCATGCGAAGGTCCTACATTTCTTGTGAGAGTGCTTTCAATTATGCTGCTAGATCGTCTTCCAGATTGGGTGGAGGAACATATGGTGGGAAAAAAAATGAGTTATATGGGGTGTATGAAGGTGTGATATTTTGTGAAAGTGATGAATATGTTCCTAATGTGTTTGGATTGACAATGTTGAATTGAGGATAATAGGAACCTTGTTGCTATTGTTGAGCTAGTAATGCTTGTTGTTATTGTTGCACCACTAGGGCTTGTTGTTGGGCCTTTTGTTGTTGTTGTGCTAATAAAGCTGCTTGTTGTGTTTGATGTTGTTGTTGTGTTGCTAAAGCTTCTTGTTGTTCTTGCTATGTGATGGCCGCTTGTTGTTGTGCTAAGGTTGTTTCTTGTTGTTGTTGTTGTTGTGCTAAGGATTCTTGTTGTTCTTGTTGTGGTTGTTGTCCTAAGGTTGCTTCTTGTTGTTGTTGTTGTGCTAAGGTTGCTAGATGTTTGTTGTTGTTGTGCTAAGGCTACTTGCTATTGTTGCTGCTATTGTTGTACTAAGGTTGCTTGTTGTTGTTGTTGTTGTGCTAAGGTTGGTTATTGTTATTGTTTTTTTTGTATGGCTTGTTGATAAGCTTTTTGTGCTTTCTATAGAGCTAAGGCATGTGCTTGCAATGTGGGATCAGGTGGTTGTTGAGACATTTGTGAAGGATTATGGATATTGATGTTTTGAGTGGGTAGCGGATTATTGGTGAAAGGTGGAGGGTTCCCTTGGTTTAACATTCCTTGCAATATGGTAGAATGAGGTGGAGGAATGTATGTTTGAGGTCTTGATTGAATTGGAATAAAAAAGGGAACAATGGAAAAAGATGATGTCGTTAAATTTTCCAATGGAAATGACACACTAGGACCTTGAATCCATTGATTGAAAAGATTACCTTGTCCTATGTTTTGAGGATTTCCTTGTGCAAAAGAGGTAAACAAAGGATTTGTGATCAAGGTACTCCTAGGATTGATTGAACTTGTAACCAAGGTATTTTTTTGAGGTGGATTGATGGTGGATGATGTGGAAATGGTAGATGGAATGGGTGAACCCATTAGAGGGTTGGATACAGATGTCCCTATTTGCATCGAGGGTTGATTCTGTGATATAGTATTGACATGCCCTTATGTGTTGTTTTGAGATATTAGGTTTGTACCACTCTGCGTGATGGTAAGAATAATTGTGGTATGCATAGGTGTGGATGAAGAAGGTTTTCCCTAAAATTTTGAAGTGATGGTGGAATAATGAAGTTCAAGCAAAGTGTGTAGTTGTTTTGGAGCTTCGGGAACCGGAAGAGCACCAAAGGTAGGTGTCCAAGTGGTGGTGGGAGGTGGAAGATTATTTTCAAGGGTACCCACAAGTGTACTATTTTCAAATGGTGAAGTGTGACCAAAATATTTAGCAAGGCTGGTTGCAAGACTAGGTATGTAAGTTTGATTTATCCCTTGTGATGGAGTTGTGAAATCTTGTGTTAAACTTTGTGCTACAAATGTTAGGGAGATAGGAGCCACACTTTCAAAGGATTGATGTTCCAAAATTTCTTCTCTAGTGAGCTCAAATGGGTTATTATTGATGTCTTTGATTTCATATGGCTCTGAAGGAGATGATGGTTGTTGTGATGGGGTAACATGGCTCCTAGGATCAAATTCTAAAGGATTTGGATCACTTGAGGTAAATGTAACTTTTGTTTTCTGCATGATTCTCTTATGTTGTGATCTCTTCTTTACCATAAATTTTGTGTTAGCTATGGGAGAGTTTTGTGATGTTTGAACTCTCTAGTTGACTCAAGCCTAGGTAAAAGGGACACTCTAAGTCTTTTGGGAGCAATGATGATAATGTGGGATGAAAAGATCGGTGATGTGGGAAGTGATCTTTGAAATTTTTTTGGGACAACACTTTTGACTTGAGTTTGATGTTTTGATGTTGGGATAAAGGATTCTAATGAACTTAAAAATCTTTAGGGTAGACTTGTGACCTTCAAGATAAGCTAGTTCAAAGATGATAACTATCTCAACTAAGTGCATGGAAAAGGATACATTTCACATACAAAATATCTAAGGTAGCACTTAGTTTGATGTTTAAGTCCCAAATTTTTGGTGTATTTAAAATTTTGCAAAGATAGATGAAGTGAAGGATGAAGTTTGATGAAGGGGTGAGTGAAATGTTTGACCCAATGTTGACCTAAAGTTAACCTCTTGTTTTGAAAAGACCAAGGTAGTGAGAATGATGCTAGACCTCTAAAATGTTCAAATCCTAAAGATTCAATGATTTAGAAAACGAGAGGATGGATGGGAATGTTCAAACCTATTCGGGCTCTCCTAGCTCGGGCATAAAATTTTCTCATCAAAGTGTAATGATTGTGGTAAAAGGCTATGTGTAGGATCATGATGGGCCAAAAAGTGGCAATATGATGGGTATGTGGCTGGCGACTTTTTTTCTATCCAAAATTGATGAAATGAAAAGGGTTTTTAAAGGAGTTTCTCAGCTTTCCACCAATATAAATTACACTTTACTTTGAATTTAATAAGTAATTATTATTCATTTTTTATTCAAATTATGACTAAAGTCCTAATTGATAGACTGATTGAAAACATTTATAGATTTCAAATGATATCACATTTTTTGAATCAAAAACATGCGTCACATTCTATGCTTCACATACTATAGGATTAAAAAAAGAAAAATTGAATTTCATGAATTTTTGACCAAGTTAAGGTGGTCAGACATATGAGTTTTTTATATTTTTAAAAGTTGTAATAAAAAATTCATAATTAATTATTTAGTTGGAAAAAAATTACAAAAAAATATGCATCAGATTGAGACATGAGTTCTCTACTTATATCTAAAATATTATAAAAAAATATTATCATTTTATCGTGGTTAGGGTGGTCAGACAGACACCTAATTCTTATTTTTTTCCCTAAAATTTAAGTACTACTGCATTGAAATTTCAAATTTTCACCAAATAGATTTCCTTTTTTTTAAACAAACCTAGTAGTGTAGAAACTACATTAAATTTTCTACAGATTCTATTCTTACATATTTTTGAAATAATATAGATAACTTATTCAAATGTTTATGTCAAGTTGCCTAACTCTAATTTTTTTGATTGTTTTGCCACTTAAGGGCCTACTTTTTCCATGATGATCCTACACATACCCAAAATATTGAAGCCCACTTTTGACCATACCATGTTGTACAATTCCTATGTCTAAAATGGAGTACTGGAGATTTTCCCCTACAAATTTTGACTGCTTGATGAATCATTTAGAGGAGTTGAGTATCATGAAAAAGACCAAGAAAAGAATGCATACAATTCTGGACTGTAGCTTGAAGCATGTCTATACATTTTTTCTAAAAAAATTGTTTCTATTCTTATGAACTGCTTGAAGGTGTTTCTTAAGAGCTTTTGGAGTGAGATGCCTAAGTCTAAAATGAGGACCTGTAGACCTTGGCTTAGGGATCCTAATTTTTTGTGAGATCATGTAGAAACAGTTTAAGTTTATGGAAGATATTTATTTCCATGTGGGTTGTGATAATAGGGGCCTTCCAGCCTCAATATTGGCATGTTCCTCTTCTTCATCTAAAACAATTGCTACATTTCTCCACTGTGTGTTTGTTCCCTTGTTTTCAAAAGTGAAGGTTCTCAAACTACTAAAAAGATTTGTTTGTTCATCATTATGAGTTCAAAGTTTGGTTGAATTGTAGCACCTAGAAGATCAGGTTGTTCAATGGGAGCAATCGGTCTCCAAATAATCATGCAGGGTTCATTTTTCAATTTATTTTTTCTTTTAAGTGAATTGATTTTACTACAAACACTTGTCTTTGATTATGTTTCCAAACTAGATGTTTATGTCAAAAACATCATAACTTTCACAATGTCCATTTCATGAAAATCATGAGGTCAGAGCCATAACTTCCTATGTTGTCTTTAGGAGAAATATGGGTTTAAGATTAATGTCAAGATATTTAGAAATCACTAAGGATAAATCCTTAGGACAAACAGTAATATCAAGGATAACTCAAGAAGTCCATATTTAAGCCAAAGTGTTTGAAATTTGGATAGTGAATGTTTGTTTTTGGATCATTTTGAAACCAAGCAAAGTGTTGAACTGACTCACAATCATTTAAAACCCTAGGATAGAAATGGCTATATTTGTTGAGTCCCCACTAGGATTTCTCCAAACACTAGACAATGTGAACGGTTAGAGATTTGGTGGTGTTGGCTCCCCTCCATGGCACACACTTCTTGTGACCAGCAAATCTCAAAATCCTTAAAATCGAGAGATTAAAAGGATTTTTTTTGTTTCTACAATTGAATAGTACAAATGTGGGGTGGCTTTAGAATGACCCTTCTTGTACCAACAAATATTTTAGGATCTTGGCATGTTAAACAAATGGGTTGTAGTAAGGGTAATTGGGGACATGGCACCTTGCGAGCATCCAATAAGCCATTAAAGGCTTTGATCAATCCTACTAGGGGCTCTTATACTTTTTACAGTAGTACCCTATTCTGAAAGACACTGTATGACTAAGGCCTACATACCATAAGGACTTGACAGTTTAGTCTTATCCATTTATATACCGGCCCAAGAGAAAAACCAGTTGGATTTTCCTTTGAATTGGTCTTATGCAGGCCCCTCTAAAGATAACTTTTGCAAGGGAGTACACTTGTAGTTCGACTGCCTAGTTTGTGTAAAGTGCAAGGAGAGAGAACACACAATGTCTCTTTCAACAAAGCAAGACATAGTGAGAGCACTGATATTCTCTTTCAACAATGGATCAATGGCGTGAGAGAATTGCATATGCATTCACCAACAATGTTGAAAATCACCAAACATAGCAAACAATTGTCAATTTTAACCTTTCAAAGCAATGATAATTTTGTTTTAAGTACCAAGTGAAAGATGAAATTTGCCTTGTTCAATTTTAAGCCTAATTGAAAGATGTGATGTGAGGGTTCAATTTTATCCAACTTTGAGCATTCATTTTAAACCAAATTGAACTCTAGTGCATTTCCTAAAGAAAAAAGTAGAAAGAATGAAATTGGGTTATAATTTCCCCAAAGCATCGAACACTTGTTACAATCATAGAATTTGAGATAGAAGAGAATTTCTTTCACTTTCACTCCATGTCCTTAAAACTTGAAAAACCATGTTAGTCTAACAACCAAAACACAGTCAGGCATGCATCAGTGAT
>VDFB02378429.1:0-48983 GCA_007258455.2 Sequoia sempervirens | reverse complement strand
TTGCCACTATAATTCATAATTCAAAACAATATATTACATAGCATAACTCCATAGAGCAAATACAATGCTTTTGAGATTAGAAAATGAAGACACCATAGGACTTATGCATCACTACAAAGAGCATATCATGAAGTTGATCAAAACCTTTCAAATAGATCACTTGATTTAGAGCAACTTTCAGAAGAGGAAGCCACCTCCAAGAGTGGAGGAAAAAGCATAGTATAATTTGGATTGTCCAGACCATGCTTGATAAGAAAGTGAATTGTATTGAAGGAAATTTGAGATTTAAAATAGATAGATTCATCGATATGGGGTTGAAGGCATGGAATATGAGTATGGAAAGCATGGGGATTATCCCCCACAAGAGTTGCCACTATAAGCTTCCACAGGGAAGAGATAGCCCAATTTGAGAAAATGGAGCTTTGAGCCAATAAATTATCAACAACAAAAAGGGTCGTTAAAAAGATCATATTTTTCTAAATCCTCCAAGAGGGAGGAGAAAGAGAATAATGAAGGATACAAATAGGAACCCACCAAGAATCTCACCAACACTAGAGAACAAGTAATATCCATCACATTGGAGACAAAATAGAAGCAATTTCATGAGGCAAAGCCAGCGAAAACCTCAAAAACCACCCATTTCCAATTATTATTTAATCTTTGTTTTTGATAAGTTAAGCAACATTTACTAGGTATTGTACCCATTACACAAAGAGCCCGAAGGGCGAAAAAGGAACCAAGTTTAATAGTACTTCAAATATAGCAAACCAAAAAAAACCGAGATAAAAAAGATGATAGACACAACACATGGACAACAAAGACCTAACAAAAGAAAATAGACTAACTCACTAATTGGCAAAACCTTCCCATTTTTGAATGAGGAGATTTAAAACATCACCCCTTATCCAACTAGGACCTTCACCCTCAAAATTCCTATTTGCCTCCTCCTTGATGATATCAGAGAGAGTGATGACAGATATGTGAATTATCTTAATGGTGAAATGAGTTAGCCTATTGAACTTTCATTCAAGTTTCTTCACCTGCTCCCATAGCTTGTTGATGTCCTCATCCTTGTCGTTCCTCCACTAAGTCATCTCTTCCTCAAAGGCCCTAGGATCTGAAGATTGGGTGGAGTCCTCTTTGAGCATTTTTTAAAGTCCGAGAAATGGCTAGGACCCTCCACGAACTCCTCTTCCTCCTCAACAACATCTTTCTTTCTTTCAACTTTGCCACCAGTCCGCCTTGAATCACTAGAAATATCATCCATTGGGATCCCTATCTTGTTCTTTGCCAATATGTGAGACCTCTTGATGCTTGTTTTCTTTGTCCCCATGTCAATACGCATGGCCACAACAGTGTCACCTTTGGAGTCATTTTTTGTCTTACCCTCACTGTCAATGACCAACAACTCCACCTAGCACGTAGTGTCTTTTTTCCCCTTCTTTGTTGTAGGTTTGTTTTCCAACATGGTGGGGTTGTTATTTAGCTCACAAAATCCAACTGTGGCCTTGGAATGGGCAGACCCGACCTCCCCCTTTTTCTTTTTTGTTGGGGATTTATATTTAGGCACAACATGGGGTTCACTTTCAAGTGGGAGGATTTTCTCTTTGGACCCACAAAAGCAACAAGGGATGGTTTCTCATAGGCAAGGTCAAGTGGTTCCAAATCTTCCACACAAATAACTGAGATGGGTTTTGGGGGGCATAGGGCCAAATGGACATGATAGAGCCTAAGAATGAGGCCCTAGTGCAGAGGCAGGGGAGATGGTTGGTCAGGGTTATGAGTAGCAACTTCAAGGGATTCGTTTATCAAATTTTCAAGGGAGGTCAATAGAAATAAAGGAAATCTAAGCATCATTTTATGCCTTAGGTGGTTTAATAGTGACAGATGGTAAAAGTAAAAAACCTTAAAACTTCCTTCTAAAGTAATGTATTTCATGAGAGAAAGACACACCTTTCCCCAAGGTTTGGGAACCGCCTCTCTGTCAAAGCTTGACTGCTTCTTAATCGACTTCTCATTATCCCTGAAGAAGGCATCGAGGCTCTCAAGATCTTGAGTTTTAGTGTGCTTCTCATACTTCTTGCCATCATAGGAAAGGCTTGTCACCTTGTATATCACTTCCTCATTAACCTCAAACAAAATTCTTCCCATGGTGACTTTTCTATCTCTCCACGAACCAAAAAATTGAGCCAACATTTTTGTCATGTCCCACCAGACTTTCTAATAGAGGCACTAAACCCCCATCCATGCAAATGTGCCACACAATGGGGTCCCTAAAAAATTCGTCACAGTTTTTGGGCTCGGTCTTGACCCTATCACCACCCTCTCAACACACAACACATAGAAACTTGCCCAAAAAAACAAAGTTATCCAAAAAATGAACAGGCCGCCAATGAATTTATCCGCCCTTATAACATCATTTCCATGCCACCAAGGAAAAGAAAGCGTAACTAAAGCTTTTAAGATTTTACACACTTCGGTGGTCATTCCTAAGGAAGCCATCTCCACGGGGCCATAATATTTCCTTAAGTACAATATGCTTAGATAAGAAGCTATGATAAAAATGATCAGATAATTAATACTCGATGTTCCATAAGTCACATTGAACTTACACATTTTCCTAGACCTTTTAGTTGCAGGGAAAAACATTGAATTCCTTAAGTACATCTCATAAAATATTAGGGTCATCATTAGCTTGATCAGAATATAAATATCTAGCAAGTTGGAGATAAACATTGCAATACACGCGTTCCTGAAGATTTCATGAGGTATGTGGTACTTATATAAGACAACCCATAAAGGTGATGTAGAACCCCACCTAGTCATAAAACCAACAAACCACTTGATACACTGCTTAAACCACAACACCTCATCCAACTTAGTCCCCATCATCAAAGGCCCTAACTTGTAGTGCCACCTATACCTACAAAAATTAGCATAGTTGGCCACCACTTAAAAAGTTATACTTTTCTTTTCCATAAGGATTAATCCTTGTATATTTACCAGTAGAGCCCCAAGTCTTTTCTAACATTTGCATAGACTCCAAGAGGAACCAAAGTTGTCTAGGGAATCTACCACTTGGTTACCTTCACAGAAGGTGTGAGCCAAATACTTCCTTTCCAATTTTGAAATCAAAAAAATTATGTCAACAAGGATATCCCTGATGTTCCAACCATAAAAACAATAATGATTAATAGAGTTAATCACTGTAATAGAGTCCCCTTCTATATGCATTTTTTTTATGCCTAGAGTGACAACTATCTCTATGCCCTTGAGCAGCACTTGGGAATCTATCGTCATTGAAGACTGTATGTCTATACCTCCAACAAACCCAGCAGAAAGGTTTCCCTTGTAGTCCCTGATAATGCCACCAATACTGGCCATCCTAGGGTTCCCTTTAGCTACACCATCAAAATTCAGTTTGAACCAACCAATGCCCAAGGGGTTCCATACCATGTTTCTTCTAGCCAAAGACTTGGAGTTTTCAAAGGAGTTGGTCTTTAGGTTTATGTTCCATGATTTTTCCATTTTGATCTCCCATTCAGTAGGAACTTTTTCCAAGGGTTTCCAAGTGTATAGAGAGACATTTTTAGTTATAAGTTTGGACCCAATTCCAAAAGCTTCCATGGGACTTCTCTCCGTATCTATAAATATTCAATTGTTCCTCTCTTTCCAAAGGAACCAACAAATGATAGGGAGTTTGACTCCAGATCTCCATGGGGAGAAAGTGTTGGAAGGATCAAGACCATCCTTCAATAAAGGAATTTAAGTCCCTATTCAAGGTACAATGAATCTTCAACTTTCCAAAAGCTATATTCTAAACTTTAGCACAAAATGAACAGTACAGTAACAGGTGATCCACCGACTTCATTATTTTTGCATAACATGCATCTATTTGGGATCTGAAATCCCCTTTTCCTTAAATTATCTTGGGTTAGTATTCTATTGTGACATGTCCACTAGAAGAAATTTATTTTTGGTGTCAAGTGTCTATTCCAAACCTATTTCCATATTATGCTCTGAATACCCTTGTCTGACAACAAAATATAAGCCGTCCTAAAAGAAAGATTGCCCTTGCATTCCTTAGTCCAAAAGAAGTCATCATCAATATTTGATATGTGAATTATAGTTAAAGAGAGAATGTCCTGTAAAGAATTAGCCAATAGTTTCAAATCCGGAGAAAGGGGGCAGCATAAACATTATTTAATCTTTGTTATTATTATTGTATCTTAAGAATTTTATTTTGTATTATCTTTTATTTCAAAATTAATAAAAATAAGGCTATGGGTGGAGGTTAGAAGACCAATCTAAGGTTTGACCAAGGAAAGACCTTAAAAAAATTTCAAAAAAATTTTCTTCTTTTTCTCTTGTAAGTTTGGTGAGGAAGAAGTTATCCCATTTGATGATCTCTCTTTTCTAGTCTCTTTCTATTTCATCTTTTATTTCACTCTAATTCAATGTTTTAATATTTTTTTTATCAAAATTATCTTTTTAATTTTAGCAACTCCTTATTTCAAAAATTTCCTTTCATATTTTATGCATACAAGGGGATTTACATACTAGTTTATACATTATTAGTTTGTTTGGAAATGATGAAAATGAATCCCATGAATTTCCTCACATCATGTTGGTGTCAAAGATAGAGACTTCCATATTTTTACACCAAGTTCCTATTCATTTGCATCTTTCATTTTTGTTATCAAAAAATTATTGTGATTTTTTTGCAATCAAATATCTTCACTAGATTATTTTCTTTATACATATTAATTAGTTTTTTTTTTTTAGTAAAAGGCTAATATCTTGTATATTATATTAATAATAATGGTAAGTAATTAAAAAAGTTCCCAAGAGGGCATAGTTTATGTTTTTGGTCCAGCTGGAAGATTTACATGATAATATTTCCTACTGCCTAGCTACCAAATAGAATAACCTATTGAGGACTACCACCAACTTTGGTTATGAAGTTACTTATACGTTGTTGGAAACTTTCCTCTAGCTTTATTTTGGGGGTTGAGAGTCGCTCTTCCTTCTTATTGTTTGCATGTTTTACATTTGGTAAAGCTTAACGTGGAACCCTAAACAAAGAAGCCCGATACCCGATCTCCAGAACTCTAAATTGAGAAGCCTAAAAGGTGGAACCTCGAATAGAGAAGCCTCATGCCCAAACTCTAAAATCTCGATCTCTAAAACTCTGAATTGAGAAGCCTAAAGGGTGGAATCCTAGATAGAGAATCTTGATGCTTGATCTCCAAAACTCTGAACTAAGAAACATGAAAGGTGGAACCCTAAATAGAGAAGCCCGAAGCCTGAACTTTGAAATCCTGATCTCTGAAACTTAGAACTGAGAAGCCCGATGCCCAATCTCTGATAGCTCGAACTCCAAAACTATGATTTGAGAAGTCAAAATTACCTTTAGGTTTTTCAAGAAGTGGGGTTCAGAGATCCTCCATACCCCTTCCTTCAAACACAAAGGTAAACAATTCACCTGAAGTTTGAAGGTCAAAACCCTTAAATCTGTTATGTCTTTTTCAATGCATTCAGTAAGCAATATGCCTAACGACTGATGCTAGATTACCTGCACAAATTCTAAGTCTTTTATTCTAGCATTTTGTAAGCAATAAGCCCGAAGCACGAACTTTGAAACTCACAAAATTAGCACAAATTTGACTAAGTATTTTACACCAGATCTTCTTTAGACTTCAATCAGGTACATTGCTACAATCTCCTCTTTACACCATCTCCATTTCACTTCTAATCTCTCCTTTTCAAATCATTGCTAGTTTACACAATTTCATTTTTTCTATCTCAACTAGGATTGGAAAAGCTTCAATTATATCATTATCCTATGATATAGTAACCACTTACTTTTCACATCCCATGTTCACAAGGTGATCTGCCAACTTATTCCCTTTGCGATATATGTGGGAGACTTGATAAGATTGAAAAGTATCTAACAGTCCCTAGACATTTTTAAAAATGTATTTCAAATGCCAATTGTGAAAAAATCTCTACTTACAAGCATTGATGATCAATAATGAATCACCTTCCACATGAAGTTTTTTTATTCCTAGGTGCATAGCAAGTTTTAAACCATGCAAAACTACCATGGATTCTGCCACATTATTTGTTCCAGTTGGAAGGGATATTGATTTAGTTACCTTTAACATCCCACCACAATCTTGAATACATATCCCTGCACTTGAGATACCTGGATCTCCTCTTGACGCTCCATCAAAATTTAATTTAAAATAGCTTGATGTAGGATGTTGCCACCTAATTGAATTCCTATCCAAACTTGGTTTGCTAGGTTGATGTAGACTACCTCTGAAGGGTAGAACAATGCCTTTCCAAGTTTTTAGAATGCCATCATCCCAAGATGAAAAGAGAGAATTGACACCTTTATGATTTTGTACATATTCATTAACTGATTTTGTGATTGATTTTTCAATTGTGAGTTGAACACTATGCACAGATGAAGTAACTTTCCTGAAGATCTACCTATTCCTTTCCCACCATATAGACCACAAAAATATAGCAAAAATGATATGCAAAATACATGAGAAGAGTGAGGACTTATATAACATTAGCCATGCTAAAAAGAGATCCCAAACTAAATTTGGCAAAGGAGTATGAAAGTTTAACTTTTGTAGAATGAACATTCAACAAAGTTGGGCATAAGAACATTGTAAGAAAAAGTGATCTACATCCTCCAAGGCTTCACCACATGATACACATTTGAAAGGCTCAAAAAATCCTTTTTTAACTATCCTATCACTTGTTGGCATCCTTTTTCTTAATACTAACCATGCAAAGTACTAATCCCACAAAGCTGGTTTACAATTTCTGGGAGATTCTATTTTTTGCTGAAATCACATATTTATAGAAAATATAATTATTTAAGCCTTAAAAATTTCCATTTAAAGCATTCCAATTGAAGAGGGTTTGATCAAACTACCTTAGATCAAACCCCCTTGGATAGAACCCCGCTAGTTTTAAGCCATACCTATAACAGAGTCTACTTTACACCTATCAAAATGCTGATAAAAAACCACTTTTGATTTACCTTTTTGGGGAACAAATGAATTCATTTAAAATTTAATTTTTGTAAGTATGTATTCATTATTGTAAGCTTCCCAAAAAGTATAATTTTTAAGTAAATTTAATTTTATTATTATATTTATTTTTAATTTCTTGTGAATATAGGTTTTTCACCGAAAATCAAGATCTCTATTTTGCACATGTGGAAAAATATAAAATTATCAAATTTTTTTTTGAAAAATATGAGTGCACCAGATATTGAAGTCCTTGATCAAACAAAAAAAATAACATAGAATTTTGATACATACAAAAAAAGTTGTGTTATACAATCCGCCTATGTCCGAATTGTAATTGGTTTGACTTTGAAACTTGATTAAGGAAAAAATATTCAATAAAACACTATGAAACCAATTAGAAGCACTAGATATTGTAGTTGCAAATCTAAATTCGAAAAAATTAGAATTTTATCCTTCATGGAAAAAAAGTTGTGTTATACAGTGAGTGTCACTCCCTAAAAATGGTGTTTACTGAAAAAAACTAGTTTTCAAAGGACATGGAAAAAGAAGTGCAATCTGATTCCAAACATTTTGAAAAAAAATATTTAGAATCTAGAGAAAAAATGTCACAAATCACTAGTTTTCATCATCTTCAAATTCCTCACGGTTTAGCCGCTATAGGTGCCTGAAAGTGGAGATTTAGTTAGAAAAAATTAGTTCAGTGTCTAGTTTGGCCAAAAACTGTAAACCAGTATTGTGGGATCACCCAAAGCTTCTCGATTTTGGTAAGACCATGCTATTCCAACAAAAAGATTATGGTCATTGGGATTACATTTGAGCTTCTTTTTTGAGTAGTTCCTGGTCATTGGGATTACATTTGAGCTTCTTTGTTGAGTAATGCCTGATACCCCTATTTTACTGAATAACATCCATCCTTAGACAGTGCCTATATTATTCGATCTAGCTTTCCTAATATAATTACTAGTCTTTCAGATAGAATACCTTGTAACAATTGTTGTTGAGAATCTGTTATTAGAGTCACAATAAAATATTTCCATACAACTCTACCAGTTATTTCATCTATTGTGTTGACATAGTCTATTAATTTATTGCCCCATAGCTGGGATAGAAGTGGTATGGCTGATTGTAATTCTTGCATTTCCTTCAAAGGAGGATAGCCATTACACACAAAAGTTAACTTCTTCTCCTTTGTACACTTCCCATGAAATGTAAGAAGTGATGAGTTTCCTACATGAAATAATAAAATTCTACATAGTTGAGCCCTCTGGAGGATTGGAAACAATAAAAATTATGGCTATATTTTGATTGTCAAAATACTTACACCATTTTTAATTTGGTTTAGAAAACAATTGCCACACCAACTTCCCCCCAAAATTCATGTTCCTTTTTGAGATATTATGTATGCTTGCTCCACGTTTGAGTTTATCTGAAGACATTTTATCTAGGGTGATTAAATGTAACTTTTTCTCATTATTCATGTTACCCTTCCATAGAAAATTCTTGATAAGCTTCTCTATTTGATTAACAAGTGATTTTAGGGCCTTAAGAACTGCTAAAAAATAGTTTGGAATTGCTGAAAGAATAGATTTTATCAACATTATCCAAATAGATAGAGATAACCATCTAGCTTTCCAAGCTGAAATTATTGCCTTTATTCTCTCTATAACATTAGTCCAATAAGGGATCTTGTTTGTTCCCATAAAAAAGGGAAATCTTAAATAGGTGTAGGGAAATTCAGGTAGCTAAAATCCTAAGATTTTAACAATTTTCCTTTTGATTATTGGATTTGAATTAAAATCATAAATCTTAGACTTGTTTGCATTTATCTTTTGTCCTGAGACTAAAGAATACTTGTCTAAGATTGACTTTATCTGAGTAGCTTCTAAAAGAGTTTCTCTACCAAATAATAGTATCATCAGTAAAGAGAGAATGAGTGACTGAAATATTTGTGTGTGGAATATGAATACCCTTCCAAAGACCCAAGTTATGACTTTCTATTATTGCTTTGCTCAATGCTTCAGCCATAATGATGAACAAAAAAAGGAGAAATTGGATCCCCTTGTATTACCCCTTGTGAAGCAAAAAACTTATGGTGAGCCATTGATTATCACTAAAAATTTAGCCCCTGTTAAGAAAGACAAGATCCACTTACACCATTTACCACTAAAACCAAATTTATCCAAAACTTTCATTAAGAAGCTCCAATCAACTCTATCACAGCCTTTCATCATGTCTAATATTACAATGAAAGAATATAAATGATTAGTATTGATCGAATGAAGCACTTCATGAGCAACCAAGGAACCTTCATCCATTTCCCTACCTGGTACAAATACACCTTGTTCCTGTGAAATAATTTTGGGAATGAGATGCTGCAATTTGAGGTATATTGCTTTTGTGATGATTTTATAGATTGTGTTACATAAAGAGATTGGTCTAAAATCTATAAAATTATTTGGGTCCTTGACTTTGGAAAGATTCCAATATATGTAACATTAAACTATATTAACATTCTCCTAATTTTCCTTGACTCTTCCAGGGCTAATAGAAAATCAAGTCTCAAGAAATCCCAACACTTCTTAAAAAATAAAACTGTAAAACCATCAGGCCCTGCAGCCTTATCAGGTGAAAATGAAAACACAACCTTTATCAATTATTCTAATGTTAAAGGATTCATCAAGCTCTCATTTTCTTCTTGAGTGACAACCATTGGTATTGCATCCATTAAATCTGCTCAACCTGATCTACCTATAACAACCTATTTCCAGGAGCAATTAGAAGATTTTGAAAAAAAATTACCCCTTCCTACTATATTTATTTTTCATTTTTCATCTAATTTCTAGTTGCAACACTTTGGATCAAAAAAAATGATTTTGTTTCCCTTTTGATTTGAGCAAAAGCATGAATTTTTTGTGTTTTGATCACCTTCCTTTAGCCATAATTCCCTCAATTTCTGTCTCCAATAAATTTCTTCCTGTTTTCGCAATTCCTCCCAGACCAACTACAAACGTTTCTATTTTCATATGTGACCAAATCCAATCCCTTCTTTATTATATGTTCTTGAACTTCTTCTAATTCATTTGCAACTTTTTCTTTTTGTACAAAAAATGTTCCTAAAGACTTGGACATTCCAAATTTTTATCTGATGTTTAACATGCTGTAACTTTTTGCAAAATTGAAACATTTTTGTACCCTTTGGTGTAGGCTTAGTGACCCACCACTAATGAAGAAGGGGTAAGAAAGGTGGGTGCCTAAACTTCATTTTTTCAAACTTGAAAGAAGGCTTATAATTTGGAAGAGTGTTTAACCCTAATATGTTTAACAACATTGCATAATGATCTAATCCTACAAAAGGAAATATCTCTGAAATTAGATTATATGTTCCTAAAAACCAAATATACATATTAATTAGTTAATTTTATTTTCTATCTAAAATTAAAATTCTAGAAAAGGATAACCAATACAAATCTAAATAATAAATTTAAAGGAACTTAAGAATTTTCTATTTATCCTAGTGTAATTGGTGAATTTACTCTCAAGGAATCTAATATTCCTTATATATATATATAACTTTACAAAAATTCTTCCTTGTTCTAAAAAATAGATCCTTATATTATGTGTTGTAAAAATATTTATAATTTTTATAACCCAATCTCTCTACTCTAATAATGTAGCTAGAAGAAGCTTACAAACACATAAAATTTCTTTCTTGTATCCCTTCACAACTCCTATTAGAAATCACCCAAATTTCTTAAATAAAAATTTCACTACTAGGAATCCTTCACTCCCTATCTAATAAAAATACAACCATCTTCCTCATCCACTAATTCACCTTGTATGTACATTAGGTTTGATCACCGGGCTGCCTTACAAGACTTTGATTCTCAACTCAAAAATCTAGACCAACATTTGCATAAGTTTTAAGATTTCTTAGCCAAGGAAACTCTTTCCTTTGAAGTAGTGCTTGTCCTTGGTGCTATTAGAAACATGCTAAATAATCACTCTGAGGCATTGGAGTTCCTTTGTGGCTTAGTCCACATTGGCAAAGATAATATCCTGGCCTATACATCAATTCTTTTTTAAAGATACTCATGATTCCCATTCTAACATAATAGCACATATATAACTTTGATGATGTGAATTAAACCATCCATATAGTCACCACTACACCTATGGCCATGGTTATTCCATAATAATTGTGGTATTATACTATATCTATTAGGTTTATCCTCCCTTTACTAATTTCACTTCTAGTTTCTATGGAAGAAATTTTGGCACCTCTACACCATTTGATTCTACCACTTCATGTTATTTTGCATCTTCTACACAACATATGTCTATTAGTTTCACACATATAGTAGACCCCATGATAAACTACTTAAGACAAAAAATTATCCAATTGAAACATCAATTTACTTCCATTACCACTAATTCATTTGTATTATAGAAGAAGCCCTCTATTACTACATATTTTTACCACTCCCCAACCCACAAGGTTCAAGGTGACACTTTTTCAAAATCATAATAGTAAGGGAGACCCACAAACATATGTATGTGCCTTCACTACATTGTGCAACAATTTTCTTTTCCAAGATGCACTATTAGAGTTTTTTCCCATGGGCACTAAAAGAGGCCATGTTGGATTTATTTTTATCCCTTCCTAACCATTGAATCAACAATTCTGAATAATTGATAAATCACTTTTTACAAAAATTCCAAGCTAATATTAGCCCATACATCACTTTCACTAACCTTGTCCATTGTAAGCAAGGGAGAGAAAAAAAAGTTATAGAATTCATCTTTAGATATATTCTCATAAATTTATTATGCATTTTTTATTTTTTTATGTATAATGAGTGTTCAAAATAATATATAGCCTCCATTGCAAAATAAAATATTTTTAATGAAGTTTAATTTATTTTCACATCTATGAATTTATGTGACTATCATCATTCATCCAATCAATATGGAGGATCCACCTCATTGACTCCTTGTTATACGCCTAGTAATTCCTCCTCTTCCTCTCAAAATTCAAAAATAATTAATATTTTAAAAATAATTATATTATGGTTAATACTTCTCAAACATTTTATCCTCCTATTGTGGTGCCTCAAAGATGTTGATAGTTAAAAGCTATCTGAGTCTCTCCACAATATTATGAACAAAATTAATTTAGATATTAGAAATTCATCCTCTTCCAACAAATCAACATCTTCCATCTTCATATGATCAAAAGGAATTTTCTCAATTCTATCTAGTTCCTAGTCATGATATTGAGTGTTGTATGTATCTTAGAAATATCATCCAAGACCACATTGATTATGGTACCATTCAACTACTAGATGATCCTAACAATTTTAATAATTCTAATATAAAACCCAACCAAAATATCCAAATATATACTAATCCATTTCAAAAACATTATGCAAAATTTATCAACCTTCCTCCTACTCCCAAGCACTAGAATCTCATTTTATTAGATCTCAACCCTCCTTAGTTGATATGGTATCTATTATGGATGCTCACCCCCAATCAGCTTAGTCATTAGCCATTCCCAACTTTATCATATATTTTCTTCAATTTACATGCCTAATGGCATAGAGCATGACCCCCTCAAAATTCCCATTTACTTCAAGGAAATACTATATGCCAAACAAATGTATCAAGATAAATACAAGGAATTAGAAGTCTTCATCTAGACACACAACAACCCATCCCTCCCTACCTTGGGTTCTATCATACTCTCTGTCCAAGTTGGACCTAATTTTTTGGGTATCATTTTGTTTATTATTCCAACCTCTAATCAATTTCATGTGAAATTAGGCCATACTTTGATCATTTCCATGAAGGAAGTTTCTTTTTCTATTCACAAATTCCATTAGTTTCCACATGATAGAGTTTGCATACTATCCATCACACTAGATATAAAATGCTCACATTTTTTGATTACTTTTCTTTAGATTATTTTTTCCCTACTATTAGGACATTTAAGACCTCACACATACATATTATTTAAATGTTATAAGAAAATAAGTGATTTATCTAGCATACTCATCTACCACACCCTCTTCTTGTTTTCCTATAGTTGTATCACCTTTGATTTCATAACCTTTGTACTCTGATTATATTCCTTTATCTAAATATATGATAGCTAGGGAAATGAATATTCATTGGGACAACCTCCTTTTCCTTCATTGGTCTCACAACATTTAGTGGTGCCTCTTATTCCTCAACCTATCTTTATGGAAGAAAGATGAAAGGCACCCATGTTGCATAGATCCTTCTCTTAGGTCTTTCTTCCTCATGTGGTTCTTTCCATTCCCCAACATATATATTTGGTAGAAAAGAACAATAAATCTATAAGATGAGAATCCTTATGTGCATTAGTTTCTCCTCACCCTCTAGTGGTGTATTTCGTTTCTTCCCCTACCCCTTTGGAAAGAGAAAAGACACCCATGATGATTTCAATATCATGTGTACCACATGTATCTCAATATTTTCTTCCTTTGGTTGTTCCTCCTCCTATGTCATATGCAAGAAACATCCAAAAAACAAAGTAGAGATATCATCCCCCTCCTCATACAACTATATATGAATCGTGTCACTATTCCATCCAGCTTATATGATAGCACAAGTTTTGTCAACATGTTGTGGGTAGAGAGTTGATTTAGAGATGCCTTACATTGAGTTTCCTCATCCTATGTGACTACCTCTTGATATCATGATCACTCTATCTCCTCCTTCTCCACTTCATATTACTCCTATTGTGACCCCTTTTTTCCTTTGTTGTGACCTAGACAAGCTTCACCCCTAAATGGTGTAGGTGGTCTTGGCACCTTTGGTGGATCTCCCTTTCATTTTTGAACTTCTTGGTATACCTCTATTTTTAATACCAATGGACATGTCTAACACTAGTGTAATTTTTAGTGCCACCCTCACTTGTCTCATTCCCTTTTGATGTATATTATTTATCTTATCATCATTTATATAGACATCCCCAACCCACCTTCCAAAAGAAATATAGAGAATTACAATACCCCACTATACCACAAAAAAGTTCAATCCAATTTCTCTTCTACCTCTAGACCATTCTACCTTAGTTCTTCTCATAAATGAAGCTCCACCTTCTAATCCTATTCTTGGTCCCATTGAAGACATTAGTAGTGATCTTTCACTTGTCACATATCTTGATAGCGAATCACCCAATTTCTATTCAGAGGAGTGATTTTATTAGTCCTTTTTGGATATTTTGACATTCTCATCGATCTTCACATGATGATTGACACTTTCCTCACATGATATTCAATATGATGATGTACTTGCAACTAATTCATTATCCCTCACTGCATGTTAGATGCTTAGTAATTATCTTACTATTATCCCTCTATTTTCTTGTCCTCCCTCCCCTTATGATAAATATTGGGAAGAATATTGTCTATTTGAAAAAGAATAATAGAATAGTACCTTCATTTAATTAGAATATATGTTTTTTCATGTTTGCATGAAAGGAAGGACAATAATCAACAATAAATGAGAATGGGTGAATGTGAGATCAACCAAAACCATTAGGAAGTGTAATAAATGTTATCCTAAAGCCTCAAAATTTGAACAGGTAGGTGAGAAAGTCGCTCAGACATTAATGGCATTTTTGTGAAAAAACACATCATTCTGTGGAAGATCAGGGTGTTGGGCCTAAAAGGAACCTCATGTCTAATCAAGAAATAAATGGCCTGGAACCCCACAAAGGTGTCTCTATCAGAGGTTGGGAACTAGGGATACCTTTTACTATTTTCTAAAGAGCATAACTGACCATCAAACCTTGGGTTTCAGGGGTATCACCTACTGCCTGCTGAAGAAAGAAGGAAAGGAGGCTGAAATGGAGGACCTTAAAAGCTAAGAAACATCAAGGTTTGGGATTTAGGCCTACTTCTTTTTCTTTCTAAAGAATGGAATAAGGGATGTTGAAACTACGAAACCTGAGAGTTTCTCCCTTGCTAGGCCTTAGGCCTTAGAAGGAAAGGCTACCTCTTACCAAATAATTGGTAGGGAGTAAGATAGAAGCTCGAACTTCGATGTCCGAAAAATATAATGTTGGTCAAATATTCAGAGGCCTTGTTGAGGGGAACGGAAGAAGTATGGAAAGTGAAGGTAGAAAGCCCAATCTCTAGTATTCGATATATGAGATCGGGGATCAAGGGTCAGGGAGAAAGATTACGCCTTGCTGAGGAAGGAAAATAGGGCAAGATGGAAAGGTGGTAAGCGATAAGAGGGAAACCTGATCTCCGAAGTTTGAAAAGGAAATACTTCAAAAAATATTTAAAAGATATAATAGGGATTTGGGGGTCAAGTAGGAGGCTTATGATTTACAAAAAGGAAATGGTAAGGCCTAAAGGTTTAGGCCAAAGGATGACACCTGAAACTCTTAGAAAGAAAAGAAGAAGAAGATGAAAGAGGTGGAAGATCGAGGGTGATGAAGGAAGCATGTTGGGAAGGGGGGAAGAGATAACCCAAAAAATTGAAACTATTAGAATTAGCCAACTTAGGACCTTTTCAAGGGAGACGGATGCAATATGACCCATGTGAGATCTCTCATATCGGTTTTCAATGATGGGTCATCAAGATGGCATGTAATGGAAAATTTCTTGGTGACTTTGCAAGATGATTGCCTACTAATCATGGAATCCAAGGGCCTTATCAGTCCATTGGGCATAGAGTCATGGGGAAAAAATTGCAGCAATTGGGCTCACTTGGGATCAAAACAAAGCATGTGCAAACGACACTTGGAGGAAAGAAAGAAACTAGAAACATACATTCCCTTAAGGAGAATGTAGGGTGTGCAAAAACACTTTTTGGAAACAAACAACCTAATCTAATATGTACAAAAGACGGATAACACCTCAAAAATAGCATTTGAGGTGAATCCCATTAAATGGGATTGGTACTTCTTCTCCATCCATTTTTGATAGCTAGAAGGCATTATGTTGTTTTCACTCATAAATGATGTAAGGTCCACTCCACATGGCATCAAATTTTGTGTGCCTTCTAGGTCTATTATTAAAGTTCATCCCATTTGAGGATTACATTCCCCTCCTTGAAGACTCTAGGGGTGGCCCTTTTGTAAAAATACCTCTTCACCTGATTTTGATGCTCCTCCATTGTCTTCATTGCTTTATCTCTGGCTTCTTCTAACTCTATCAGTTGTGCATACCTTGCCATCATTGAGTCTTCCCCCTCTAGAATTTCCAACTGATTTCCAACTCAAGAGTTGGTAGTTCAATTGATAAGGGAAACCTTGCTTCTTTTGCATACACTAGCATGTTGAGTTACCAATAGATCTCTTGGGGGTGATTCTATCCACCCACAAGGTTGACTTTAGCTTGGTATGCCAAGTCCTCTTGATGATCCTTATCAATTTCTTGTTTATTGATTTAGCCAAATCATTCCCTTGAGGGTAATAGTATGATGAGGTACTCTGATAGATACCATTCTTGACAACCCATCAAATTATTTTGTACCCACAAAATCCAAAGCATTATAAAAAATAATAGAATTAGGCACTCTAAATCTTGTCACCAACTCTTCATAAAAACTTAGGACAACTGTCTAATTAGCCTCCTTCAATGTTACAAATTTAGTCTACCTGGTGAAATAGTCGATGGTAGTGAGGACCCATTTATTCCCTACACTAGAAGGTGTGTTGATGGCACCAATAATGTTAATACCCCATTTCATGAAGGGATGTTCAACTTGGATAGGCTATAAAGGAAGAGCTACTAATCTTTCCTTTCTTGAGAAAAAGGAACATTTCTTACACTTCCTTACCCATTCATGTGTGTCCTAGAATAAAATAGGCCAATAATAGCCTGCCCTCATTATCTTCAGAGTTGTTGTTCAGGGTGCAAAATATCCACCAACTTCTCCATCATGGAACTCCTCAAGCACTTTTTCAACTTGATCAATATCAATACATCTGAGAAACACACAATTGAAATCCTTCTTAAATAGTATACCATCTAGGAGGACATATGGGATGAATTGCAGCCTAAATTACCTTCTCTTAGCCTTGTCCATCCCTTGTGGTAACTTGCCTATTTGGATAAAATGGATTGTATCACGTACCTAGCTCTATGGAGAAATATGTCCAGTTGCTTGGGGTTGTTCTTGGATGGATAGGATGACCTATGCAACCTCTTTCTCATTATTTCCCATGCCACTAGCTAGCTGTTCACACAAACCCTTTTTTGTTGGTGTAATTAATTAATTAATTATTACACTAGCATAAGTTAACTTAGGTCTTGCATTTAATTAATTAATTCCTAGGTTGCATTATTAGATAAATCATTTAATAAATGGGATAATATTCCCTTCCTTGTTTGGTGGGATAAGATTCCTTCTAGAAGATGAGTTGTCCTTCTAGAACTTATCTCCTCTTTTAATGATCATCTAGATAGGGTTCACATGTTGTCACATGTTGTTAGATCAAGACACATAGCAACATCTCATGCATATTACGTTTTACTTCTTGCCTATATAATCAGGCATCTTGTTCATTTGTAACATATCAATATCCAATATATATTTTTCATCATGTCAATAGAATCTTTAATCAAGCATTCCATAGTTGCAACACTTTCTTTGTGGTTGATTATCTTTCCTGGCTTAAAGGTCCTCCATTGAAGTCTACAGCTTCAAGGACTGTGCATCCATAATCTCAGCATGTTGAGATTATGGATGCACAGTCCTTGAAGCTGTAGACTTCGATGGAGGACCTTTAAGCAAGGAAATATAATCAACCACAAAGAAAGTGTTGCAACTATGGAATGCTTTATTAAAGATTCTATTGATATGATGAAAAAGATATATTGGATATTGATATGTTACAAATGAACAAGATGAAAGCAAGTCCAATGGTAGATGTTGAAGAAACTTCAAGTCCTAAATGGAATGATAGGGAAGAAGTCTCAAATATGAAATCTCTGAATAGAGGAGTGATATCCCCTCAAGAATGTTCTCCAAACCTGTAGAAGTAGCCAAGTCAATGATGCCTGAAACAAAGCCATCCTGTGATGCCAAGTCTGAAAAAAAGAATGTGTCCTAATGAATGATGATGGTGGAAGCCTCAATCAATGATTCTAGACAAGGAATCACTGAATGTGAAGGGATACCAACTGTCTCTGATGAAGAAGAAGCACTGAAAGGAACCTTGTCAACCTCTTCGGAAAGATCAAGGCAATCAACTTCCTGCACAACAATAGCATTACGGGGTACTTGATCTGAAGAATGACATTCTGAAGCATGATCATCAGGGAATGGTGGAGTATCTAAATCTCCATATAGCTCCCAAAGTTTAATCCACGGGATGTGAGGACAAGCACAATGATCAATAGATCTCAAAACATCACAATCAACTTGCATCGAAATGATCTCCAAAATAGTGTACTTGCTGCAACTCCAAGCAAGTTCATGAATACCTTCACTTGGATGAGGAACTATACCAAATAGATGTGGCAACAAATCAAGTGAATGAAGATGGTGGCAGATCCCATCTCGCCATTGTTGATAGTTACCCTTGTGCAACATAACCAAAGGAGTATATGCAAGCCCCATAATGAAATTTCTCCACAAAAAACAAAGACACTGACCTTCAATAGAAAATAAAAGCTTCCAAATATGATGTACAACTGAAGTGATGCAACCCGGATCAAAAAATATTTTCCCAAGCTTCAAGATGTCCAGGTTATTGAATAAATGCACCAAACTGAAATAATCAATGCAAGAGTACCTAGAGCTGAAATTGATCAGGGTATCCAGACTGATGAAAAAAGCTCTGAATCACCTTCCTAATGCCGCTAGAATCACTGAAATCCAACAATTTGATGAGAAGTTATGAGCCTTTATGTCCAAATTAGGGTTTTGTCTTTAGTTGGTTGTAGAATTTTCTGCAACCAAAATTTTGTAGAACTGATGTCACCATTGGAAAGTACGTAAAATTTCCTTTCCGACAGTATATCGTTTTCCAAATTTTGATATCCTAGGTGAAAGTTGTGATAAAATGAAAAAAATGCCTATCAGAGGCACTCTGCAGGCTAATCAGGCACAAAATTTAAGCCCTCGGGTGCAAAATCCTGGTCGTTGATGTGACCATAACGTGGGTTGAGGCAAAAAAGAGAGGGGGCCTCCAGGCGGAGCGGTGGCCGGGTGGAGCTGGGCGGTGTCGAGGCGGCGCCGCTGGACAGGAGACACCGCCAGTCATCGACAGTGACAAACAACCCGCAGTCGGTGGAATGGTCGGCGATGGTCAATGGCGGTTAGAAACCTGGCAGTCGGCGGGAGCGGCAAAGAAGTCCGGGAATTGGCTGTAGGAAGCCGGTGATAGAAGACTCCACCGGTCGGTGAGAAAGCCGACGGATGGAGGGCCGACACCGATAGTACCTCCCTCTGTCAGGCGATGAATGTGACTGACAGTACTATGCCCTGCAAACAAATAAATGCGGCCGATGCAATGTATCTTTCCACTTGCAGTTGGTTTTGTTTCTTCCGAAAGGGAGACAAGTTGTTTGTCGACATTGGATCTTGTACTATCTTCAGACACTTACCTTTTTTGCAGGTGCTATCATCTTCTGGGGGGGCTATTTAGTCTCTCTATTGTATCCATGTGACAGATGGTTTCCTTGGGGGGTATTTGGGAGTCCTCCATCCTTCCCATCCTATCCCACATTTCTGCATTTTCATCTCCTTTTTGGGGACGATACCCACCCAACCCTCTTATCACTCAAATCTTTATTCAACATGAACTCTTTAACACTTGGGTGAGAAACCATTAATTGAATCTTGTTATTGGAAACCAAATGGTGAAACCTTTTGAGGCTCCTTATTACAACAAGTACATGCTTCTCAACAAAAGAATACCTTTTCTCATAACCTTCTAGGCCTTTATTGAAGAATGCTATTAACTGCTCCAAATTTTCCTCATTTTTCTGCACTAGCATATTTAAAATGGTATCTATATTTCCATAAGAATAGAGAATAAAATCCTTGGAAAATTTAGGATTTATGAATGTATGTGTTGCTGCTATGGCTTATTTGATGGCCTCAAAGCTTTCTTTTCCCTCCCTTGACTAGATGAAACTCACATTTTTCTTGAACATAGTTGTTAGTGGTTTTAACAAATCAACAATATTACGTATAAAACTCCTAACAAAATTTATCATTCCAAGGAAACTTTTCAAACCCTTTTTATGGCTAGGTAGAGACAAATCCAATATAACACTCACCCTTTCAGGATCAATGGTCACACCATGTTTTGACACCACGTGACCTAGTAACCTACCTTCATGCACAAAAAAATGTGCTTTTTGGGACTAAGTGATATCCCAAACTCTCTACACTTGTCAAAAATCTACCTTAGGTGAGTGAAATGTTCCTTTTCATCTTTGGAGAAAATGGTAATATCATCCAAATATACAAGAATGATCTTCTACATGAGGCCTTGGAAAGTCATATCCATTTTCGTTTGAAAGTTTTCCCCAGCATTGGACAATCCAAAAGGAATTTTCTTGTATGCCATTGTTCACCACTTGGTGGTGAAAGTTGTCTTATACTGGTCCTCTTCCTTCACTAATGCTTGGTTGTACCCAAAATAACCATCCAACAAAGAGAACCTTTCAGAAACTATGACAACTTGCAAAATATGCTCCATAGAGGGTAGAGGGTAATGGTCTTTCAGTGAGGCCCTATTTAGGTCCCTAAAGTCAACACACAAACTTATTTCCCCACTCTTCTTTCTAATAGGGACAAGATTAGAAACCCATGAAGTGTGTTTTATCAGAAAGATATTGTTACTCTCAATCAACATTTTCAACTCATTTCTCCTGAGTGGTTCAATCTTGGGATTCAAAGGCCTTTTCTTTTGCCTCATTGGTTTTGAATCCAACTCAAGCTCAATGGTATGTTGGGCTATCTTGGGATCAAATCCATTTAAATCAAAATATTACCAAGAAAAAATGTCACAAAATTCTTGACAAAGTGCAAAAAAAGCTTCTTTATCCTCCTGGGAACAAAGCTTACCAATTTTAAGAAGCTTACTTTTAAGATTTACACTTCTTTATAGTGCTCCTGCTTGACATGCATGCCATTTTTTCCTCTTTTTAGCTGACATTCTCAATTAAAAATGGACTCCAAAGTGACCAAACCTTTTGGCAATTTGTTTGTTCTCAGTTGTAAAATTTGTTTACCATATTATTGGTGTAGCTTTGTTTGGTTCCCAACTACAAACTCAACCTCTTCAAGCAATAAATTGAGCACTTGATCATCACTTTCAAAAAATTTCCAATGGACATTATTACCAGGAATAGATGGCCTTACAGCCACCTTGATATGCTACTATATCCTATCATTCTTAAGATCATTTGGAATGTCAAATTGGGTACTTATAGCAGCCAACCTATCAACATTTTTATTTTGATTTCTAGGTATGGACAACAGTTTGAAAGCATAAAACTCTTCTATCATATCCCATACCTTATGTTTATATGACTTGAGCAAGTCATTTTTGGTTAGATGTAAACCTCTTACCTGGTTCACAATCAATTCACTGTCACCAAACACCTATAGGAAGCTTATTTTCATTTTCCTTTCCCACTCCAAACCCTATATAAGGGCTTCATATTCAATTGTTTTGTTACTTTAGCTAAATGAGAAATAAAAAGATGAGTAATAATTTTCACACTATGGAGATACAAGCATGGCACCCCCACTAGCTCCATTCCTACTTCTTAAACCATCAAAAAACATTTTCCAAACCTCATTTTGTTGTTGTTTATGTAGTTGCTCCTCTTCCTTTTGAAGATTAGGGATGAAATAATTTGTCTCGTGGACCAAAAAACACCTAAGTCCACCCCCTCTAAATTCTTATTTGGGTCATTTTCAATGCTTCCAACTTCCCATTCATCCAAAAGAATATCTGGAATATCCTCTATTTGGGTTCTTGGTACTTGAGAAACAACATGTTCATCATGGTCAAAGATGGTACAATTGGCATTAGTAATACAAGATACATATGGTTCTATGTGATCCTTCACTATATATTTAGACTTAATAGTCACTTTTGTTCCATACCTTGTTCTAAATAGCATATGTGACCAATATGAGTATAGATAGCCACCTATTTTTGAGATGAAATATCTCAAAAGAAAAAGAGAAAAGTAAGGTGGCAAGTCAATCACATAGACATTTTATGGATGGAAAAGTTAGGGAATACATGCAAGGTAAGGCTTAGATCCTTCACAACCCCTACAGTGTGGATAGTTATCCCATCAAGTTGAACTACCCCCTTCTTGAGGGCTTGGTACTCAATACCCAATCTAATATCTCTTGTAGCTCTAGAGCTTGTGATGGGATGGATTTTTCTTGCATATGAGCAGTTGGTAGAGGGGCTATTTGTGGCACTTGCATAGGCGTAGTTGGTGACATTTATGGGAAAACAGGCATGGGAGGTCTTAGGGAAATTTTCCCAACTTTGACAAGGCTATTCTATTCCCTTATAGCTACCTCATACACATCAAGAATTGTGTGTGCACCCATAGATTGTATCATTATATAAATGTCATAGGAAAGCATGTTGAGCTAAATGTCTTACCAGTAGTGGGATTGTATCCCAAGTCTTTTGGAAGAGAGAATTTATTTTTTTCATGTGCTCATAAGGAGCTCTCTTGATGGTCATCAACTGATCCACCAAAGACAGGTGGTCTGATTTGTCTTCAAAATGCTTGCAGAGACTATCTCCTAGCTAACCCCAAGAAGTGATGGAATTTATTGCCAACCCTCTGAAACACTATAATACTTTTCCTCTGAATGAGACAAACAAGAGTCTAAGAGCAACATTTTCTTTTGTAATATTATGGATTGCACATAGTAGGCCACATCTCTAATGTTTCAATAGGGGTGGTTTGGTCTTCTTCATTAAAGAATCAAAGGCTCTTAAAAGTAGCCATAGGGAAGTCATCATGTTGTAAATTAAATGGGATACCCCCATTAAAAGGCACAAAAGGTTGATTTCTAGATGTAGCCATATGAAACAAGGCTCTATTTGTATGGGATATGGGTATTCTAACTTGGAAAAATCTACCTAATGGTGGTGTAGATTGAGCCCTAGGAGAAGGACTAGTGCCTCTATTTCTCAAAATGGGTGACAAAGACTATCTATCCCTTCTTCTTCTAGAAGCAGGAAATGGTAGTTTTGTATATTAATAAATACCTCTAGATGATGCTATTGTTTGAATTCAATACATGAATGCACAGGTCTGAATTGTAACCAAGAGTTCTAGGTGGTATTTGAGTCACCAACTCTAATGTAGGGTCCTCATTTGAACATGGAGTCACTAGGTACCTTGTTTGAGTGCCTCTTCAAGGTTGAACTATTGAGAGTAGAACCAATCTCTCAACAATGGTGAAGTTAAATTTTTTCCTTGTCACATCGGGTGTGCTAGAAACTATTATCACTCAGAATTGTACCTAGCTTAACAAGGAGTTCAACATTCTAGTGAAACAATGGAACTAACCTCAAGGTGTAGGACCTTGAAAATGAGGTTAGATCTCTGGAGAAGGATAGCTTCCTTTCAAAACTAAGTGCAAAAAAGGTTGGTCCAACCCAATGTTGTAAAGTTCTACACTAACCCTAAACTACGAATCACATGAGAAAAGGGGAGAAGGAGAAATACTAAAAAATAGGGAAAAAAGGTGATGCACCAAGTTTTAGAGGATTTCTTCTTGCTTTTTCTGCATAGGGTATTAACAAAATCACTTGAGAAACTCACACAGTTCTCTACTTTATCAAATTTACAAGGGAAACATGAAGGCTAAGAGTTTGAAAGATTGAAAGGGTAAGAGGCTACCCACAGTCAGCAATTTTACAACAAGCTAGCATGATAACACACCCTGTAGAGATGATAAAAATAGTGCATGCATAGAGGTATCAAATAATACATAGGATACAAGCATAAATAAGAGGTAAAATAAATTATTTTTTATTGACACAAATATATGGAAGCAAATTTTATAGTCATAGAATGCTAGAGTACCATAAGCCATTAGAGAAAATACCAGGGAAGAACCCTTGAAAAATATATGAGAATTTACTTTATAGTTTAGGCATAACTTAGTTGACTCCAACCCAAACCCTAACCCCTACTAGGGTTAGAAAACAATAGAAATCTATCCTGAATAGAGTTGAGGTGACCAGATCATGGAAAAAATGTTGAAGGATGAGCCTTGGATGTGCAAAGACCCACACACCATACCTTTGTAGTAAATTTTTTCCAAAAGTCCCTCCAAAAATCTCCCATGAAATCAACAATCTGGTTATGGGGCAAGAAAGGTTGGACAATAATCAATAATAAGTGAGCATGGGTTCTCATGAGATCAACCACAACCATCAAGAAGTGCAATAAATGTTGTTCTCAAGCCTCAAAATTTGAATAGGTGGGTGATAAATTTTCTCATACATTAATGATGTCATTGTCAAAAAACACACCATTTTGTGGACGATCGAGGCATTGGACCCAAAAGGAACCTCATGTCTAATCAAGAAATAAATGGCCTAGAACCCCCAAAAAGGTGTCTCTATTGGAGGTCGAGCATCAAGGATACATCATACCATTTACTACAGAGTAGAAGACCATCAAACCTTGGGCATTAGGGGTACCGCCTATTGCTTGCTAAAGATGCAAAGAAATGAGGCTAAAACTGAGGACCACAAAAACTAGGAAACATCAGGATTCAGGCTTCATGCCTACTTCTTCTACTTGCTAAAGAATAGAATGACAGAGGTCAAAACTGTGAAACCTGAAAGTTACTCCCTTCTTAGGCATCAGGCCTCAAGAGGAAAGGATACCTCTTACCAAATAATTTGTAAGGAGTAAGATAGAAGCCCAAACTCCAATGTCCAAAAAATATAATGTTGGTCAAATCTTCAAAGGCCTTTTCGAGGGGAATGGAAGAAGTATGGAAATCGAAGGTAGAAAGCCCAATCTTTGATATATGATATATGATATTGGGGATCAAGGGTCAAGGAGTAGGCTTATGCCTTGCTGAGGAAGGAGAAGAGGGAAATATGGAAAGGTGGTAAGCGATAAGAGGGAAACCCAACCTTTGAAGTTCGAAAAGGAAAGACTTAGGAAAATCTTTAAAGGATACAATTGGGCTTCGAGGGTTGAGTAGGAGGCTTATGACTTACAACAAAGAAGCGGTAAGGCCTAAAGGGTAAGGTCAAAGGCCAACACCTGAAACTATTATAAAGAAAAGGAGAAGAAGACATAAGCGGTGAAAGATCAGGGGAAATGAAGGAAGCATGTTGGGAAGGGCAGAAGCAACAACCCGAAAAATTGAAACTCTTAGAATTAGCCAACTTAAGACCTTTTCAAGGGAGATTCATGTAGTATGACCCATGTGAGATCTCTCAAATCAATTTTCAATGATGGGTCATCAAGATGGCATGAAATGGAAACATCTTACTAACATGCCTTAGGAGAAAAGGGTAATCTCTTGTATGTCATTATAAAGCACCTTGGAGCATGCACAATAGATCAAGTCTTACAAATGATGAAAATGACCAACCTAAATACACCCCAGCTCATAATGATGATTTCTTGAATCTTCACAACTTACCTATCCTATCTATTTGGAGGGCCAATATAGATTTCCAACTTGTTCTCTCAATTGATGTAGTATTCAAATATATTGCAAAATATGCATCAAAAGTTAAAAACAAATCTGAAACATACCACACCATGTTTTCTTACATTTCAACCAATTTTGAGTCTAATAAGACAACCCAATAGCTTTCTAAAAATTCTTGTTGAAAACCTTGTGGATCACAATATTGGTGAACAAGAGATTCATCAAATTTTATTAAACTACTGCTCTCCCTATCTAGTAGGAAATTTATTTATTTAAATTTAAACCAAAAATAATTTCACCATATTTCAGTCTCACCCACATCCCCAACCTACATTGATGCTTACATGGCATGTCCCATAAATTTAGATTCAATGTCACTTATTGAATTGACTAAAAAATGGATCTTCAAAGAATCTTGAAAGGACAACCAATGGAAAGAGTGTTCCATAGAATTCATTGTTCAAGTTTCCCCATGCTTTACAACCATCCCTATAAAAGAAAAAAAATTATTTGAAGAATTATGTTGGAGTGAACTACTACTATACAATTCATTTTGCAACATTCACACTGGTTTTGTCTCATCAATAAATCAAATTATAGAACAATGGGAAAGGTTTGCATGAAATTATCATCCCTAGAATGTGTACCTGATGCAAACGCTTCTAGTGAGGATGTTGTGATGTAAGAAAAAAACCTAGATGAATGGTAAGTATTTTCAAGTCTATACCCAAGCCTTCCTTTTCACTTAGATGAACTAGACATGCTTGGTCACTGTGACATAGACTACACCGTGACTGGAGATTTCCCTACTTCAATCACTCCAACAAATATTTTCTACTAAAACATAGAATCCAACCAGCCAACATTTCAAGTCTGCCATGTTCCCAATCACCATACCCAAAATAACCCTTTTGTCTAGCAACAAAAATCATTTGATATAATTATATCACATCTATATGTCGATACTTTGCAACCACCTCTAAAAATAATTATTCAAGGAATTGTTAGAACAAGTAAGTCACATGTGATAACAAGCATCAAATGTGCACTCAGGAGGTCATCCCTAATTGGCCAATCACCATTACTACTTCCTAATCCTACATGCATTACAACATTCAACATAGAAGCATCAACAATCCATTCTAACCTTTGAATACCAATCAAATAAATGACCCTCTACAAAGACAAACACTTGCAACCTTCCAAAAAATAATGTACTTCATTCACTATATCCTAATAGATGAAATGAGCTTCATCAATCTAAAGCTACTACAATGAATTAACATGAGGTTACGTGAAGCATTCCCTAGCCATAACCAAATCCCATTTGGAGGATGTTCAATCATGATCTCTGATGACTTAGGCCAACTACCACTATTCAAGGAAATCCCTATGTATGCTTCAACTTCTTATAGGGGCACTTTATGGTGCAGCTTCACAAAAGTTATTACATTGAACAAAATATTTCATCAAATCGATGAAAAACCTACCCAAATTGTTTTTTTTTTCTCTCCTCTCCAATTTACAAAATGTAAAACCTATAATTTAAGATTGGAAAGTTTTAATTTCACACTCAAGTTCCTCCCTAAGATTTGTAGAGCAATCTACTTTCTTATCCTCCATATATCTATTTGCAACAGATGAAATGGTCTCACTACATAATCAACACGTGTTTGTCTTTAGCAATGTATGTTTCCTTTTCAACTACAACACAACCTAGGAGGTCATCATGATCAAGTCTGGATGAAGAATAATTCAATCTAAGATCTTCTTATGTATTGAGCAAGAGGTCATGTCCACAATCCTTGTGAATGGTGCATTTGGCAAAGTCAAAGAAATTGTATACAAGGATGGAAAAATCCACCTCCACTTCCCTTATTTTTTGTTGCTTAGTTAAAAAATTACATAGGCCCATTTTTGGATCACAATAATCCAAATAATGCCCCTATAAACCCTTTGAGCCATGGTGTCTGATGTAAAAATCCCACTAAAAATGGCATGGGACTTAACAATACATAAGTCACAAGGCCTTACACTTGACAAGGCAACAATCGACATCAACAACATAGACTAACAAGGCCTAACATTCACAACTATTTCAAAATACTGTGAACTTGCAAGCTTCCACATAAACCTTTCCTTCACATTTCAAAAATATGCACGCATGCAACATAGCCCATATATTTCTCACCAAAAATAAGAGGAGGAACACTTATTGACATTATCATATGCAAACTCTTCAAAGGACAATAAAACTTACAAGAACTCTAGGTTCATTCCTTCATTTATTTTATCTATATTTTTTATTGCATGATAGTATGTTCATTGCATACTTTTTTATATGGTATTTTTCTCATTTTCACATAAATTATATACTTTTTTACATACTTTATTTCTTTACTAAATGCATTTGATGTCTCTATTCTTTATCCTAATGGTTCCTTTACATTATCATATGCGTATATATGCAAAATAGATATGTATGAAAAAATAATATATGTATTCACTTATTGCTCACTTTGCTCAAATGTAATTTGTTATTGAAATTATCAACTTCTTAAGAATTACTAAAGAAACCATTTCCAAGATATGTTTCCTCTCTCTTGGCTTGTTTTGTCATCTTTTTATTTCCTGAACTTAACAACTATATAATGAATGGTTGAAAAAACAAACTATTTTCATAGAATATAATTCTCATGCACTCATGCTTGAAAATGTGTTGAATTTTATTACAATTTCACAATCAATGGTATTGCAATATATATTTTTTTTTAATTTATAGGCCTACAAAGGATTTTATGGTCATTACTTAGGCATTAAGTTGATGGTTATTGTAAGGGAAATATACCTAATTTTTTCACATGATAATTTTTTTTTTGACATAGTTCACTACCATTTGAGAATACTTGACATTAAATATTAGTTCAATAAGTGTTTTTCTTTTATCCAATTTCATGTGTTTCCCACAACCAAAAAACCTTTCTTATTGAAATATTGTCAAAGAAATGAATTCATTTTTATAAAGTTTGCAAAAAAAAATTTAAGAAAAAGGCATAAAGCCTATATATATATCATAAAATAAGATGTTACATAATAACAGATAATTCCTGATCAACAGATATATGAAAATATGCTGATAGCAATTGAAAATTCAGCTTTTCATGTCCACAACTACTACTGAAAATAGCTCCCTTATATCTAATTCTGACAACATTCAAACATATATTTGAGCACCCTTCTACCTACTACTAATTATACCCATACATATAATTCAAAAAACTACTGCTGATGATACCCATACATATAATTTGAACAACTGTTTCATACACCATTATAAAAGAAAAACTAATAAACCCTGAAACTGCACAAGACTATTGTGGCATGAAACCTCCATAGGCTAAATTTTCATCCTAGGATTCCAACTTCTTGGTCAGCTAAAAACCTCTCTCAAACATGCCTCGACAACCAATAGAAAGATTGGGAAGTTACACTGGATAACCCATCCTGACACTGGTAGAGTTAAAATTCACTGGAAAATTGCTTGGCATCCAATAGTTTAATTTTGGATGGAATCATGATGAGAAAGTTTAGATTGGAGTGGGAGTGAAAAATTTGGTAGGTTCTATTAGGGGTTAAGAGAAAGGATCTAGTATGCGTGTTTCAATAGTTGTGATAGTATTTGTAGATTTAAGGTTTGATGTTTTTAAAATTATAACATTATTAGTAGTGATTTCAAGGTTGTTAGTATTGATTATTATTACTTATAATGAGCTGAAATGTGCTCATTGGATCTAAAAATAAATAAATCAAGTGATGCTATATTTAATGCAATGACAAAATGTGACTTCCTACACAAGTATTAGAACATAATTCACAATGATCAATCTAATCCTCTTTGGGTATTTTTGTTGAACACCAAGAATATTGAGAGGGTGGGTGAATCAATATTCTATTAAAAAATTCAGATATAAACCATCCAAAAATTAAATCACATCTAACTACAATTGAAATTTTTTAAGACATGAAAGAGATCATAACACCACATAACACATAAAAACCATGATTTTTACATGGAAATCCCAAAATGGGAAAAACCACGGTGAGGATTAGCTCACAATATATTACAACCGGGCATAAGATATTATAGTGGCTTACAGCCATGTCTCGCTGTCCTTGAAAGGCTCACTACCTAAAATGATTACAAAATAGAGTGTGACTCATTTCTAGGAGGTGAACTAATGGAATACACCTTTCATGTGCTGAATTTAGTTCCAATTAAGATTTGAAATACAAAATCCTGCATTGGTTTGCAGCTTCACAACATACACTACCTTGATACTGAACTTATACATATAATTTTGCACACTATCACACATCACCACTTATCACATCTCACATGTCACGCCTCTTCAATAAAAAAATGTTTCATATATATTCTATTACATCTACACACATCAATTAGGTCAGCCTAGTTGGATGTACATATACTTAATTCAAAAATAGCTTGTCATCTCAACAAAAAAAATGTGCAAGGCATGATTTAGGTTGTCATAGACCTAAAAAGGATCTCTTTGACATCCACACAACATACTAATCTTCATACCACTTATTCAAGTATAAGGTCGGCTAGGAGAAGACTTGATCACAAAAATAGATCAAACTGACTAGCATCAATCAACCATATGATCATATGAGCGTGCACCATTTGGAATACCTATAGAGTTGACACCTGTAAAATATCTCCCAAAGTCATAATGACTGGATCAAAGTACCGAAGGAATCTGGACCAAATAACTCATACCACTATGCACAACTCTGAGTAGAAAACTATATGTTGATCTTTTTTCATTTATATCTTTTATCCCATTCAACCAAAATCTTTGAAAAATTCTTCATAGATGCATTTAGTAGTCTTGAATAACATATTAAAACCACATAGGTTTATCTTCTAACATGAGCAATTTTGAACCAAATTACCGAATCAGGGTAACATAAACAATGTTTACTGGATTAACATAAACTGTCACCAAACAATGTCAGCATCAATGAAAACACATCAGAGGGTTCCTTCTTCATTCTTCCAACAATCTCCCCCATTTTCATTGATGGAAACATGTGCCAAAAATGGATCTTCAAAAATTGTCTTCACTAAAACTATGTGAACTCCCCCTTTCAAATATACACAAAAATTCTCCCCCCTCAAGATTCCAAAACTTCAAAAGAAACTTCTCCAAAAATTTAACTTCTCCCACTCAAAAACTTCTCCCCCTTTGACATCAAGGACAAAGGTTGTGCCAGTGATAAACTTGCAAAAATAAATTGAAATAACATAAAATAGAGAAAAGTGTAAGGAACATTTAACCAGAACTGGGAGCGCCATCTAATTCCTTGAGAATGGCTTCCCAAGTAGGTTTTCCATCATCCCAGATCCCCTTTTCTTTGACAAGTGCTTTATGAAATGATTCCAGTTCTACTAATCACTCTTCTCCTTCTTTGGAAGTGGATGGATTATCATTCATCTTTTCAAGTTTCTCTACATCCACCAAGGCACTTCATAATGGAATATTTTTGGACTTCACCAAATCTCTACGTTGTCCAAGCCACCTTATTGCATCCTCTTTTTACCTTTGAAGTGTGAAAAATTTGTTCTGTAGGTCTAAAATGGAAGTCGAGGATGTATAATATCTGTCATCTACAACTTTGTAGGCTCTAGAGGCATTTCCAAGTTGTGACTCTATCGAGTCCATTAATTCTTTAATGCTTTGAGTAGCATCCGACCACCGCATGCAATACACAAACAATATTTTGGATTCCTCTTCATATTCACTTACCTCTTTTAGACATTACAACACATTATTGTGTGTGGTTGCACATTTATCTTGTAGTATCAATAACCTTTTCTCCAAAAGTCTTCACTCTACCTCTTTTTCAGTCTGTTTCTTTAGGCTAGAGGTACATTCTTTGAGTGAATCAACCAAGGAATTTAAGTTCTCAATAGGAGCTAAGGAATCATCAATTTTGGCACTGAGAGCAGCATCCTGCAAAGCCTTATTGGTATCATTTATCAATTCAATCCCTTTCTGATGGGTTTCAAGAATTTCCTTTTTATTGGAGTTGAGAAAGGTACCATTAAGCTCTATCTGTTGAACTGGTGAGATCTTACTTAGATCCACATAGCTTGGATGCGGTAGAAGTTGAATCAACTAGGGTGGAATCATAGGCTAAATCTTGATTTGTCTTGAAAAAAGACCCTTAAGAGTATTTCTATATGATTCTCTGGATGACTTTGATGGCTCAATGGTATTTGAATATTCTTCTTCACTTCTTCCAACCTCTATTTCTTCCTTATTTTCTTCTTTCTTTTCCTCTTCTTCCTCTTTGGTGGGACTTTCTAATGGTTTGTCCTTATTTTATTCCTCCTTCTTGTCCTCATCATCTTTTCCATCATTATTCTTTTCATCTTTTTTCTTCTTCTTCACTCTTGTCTTTTTCACCACCATTTCTGGTATTCTCATGGTGTTCTTCTTGATTGTTATCAGTATCATTTTTATATTGATCTTCAGTATGTTCTCTAGTTGTATCCTATGTATCTTTCAGAGGAGCAGATGTCTTCGGAGAAGCATGTATATCATCAACCTTATTAAAATGTGATATCTCTTCAATGGAATGATCTTTTACTTCTTTGTAAAAAGGTAAATTGTTAGTGGAAGGCATCATTTCTTCTCTGTCAATACCCTTGTCTTTAGCAGGCTCCTATACTTGAGCTGTATGAGATGAAGAAACAACATTCATCGCAATTTTCTTTGTCATTTTCCTTACTATATCAAGAGTCTCTTGCCTCAACCTTTTTTCACAGTCTTTTTATTTTTCATTAGAATGGTGACTCTTTGTTTGACCCTGAATCTCTTAGAGTCTTCTTTTAACATGGTAGTTGCATCATCCTCAGACAAGGAGGATTTTTATGTGTTCAAGGCATCAAACTTGATCCTGTCATCAACAGTTACAACTTCCCATACATTTTTAGTCACCTTATTTCTTATACTTTCCATACTCTCATAAAAAATAATCATATATTGAATAAAATAATTTACAATTGTTTCATTATCCTCTTCATTAGCCTCATCAAACAATTTAGAAGTAGCTAGAAAATCTTTAGATTCTATCATATTATTCACTAGAGGCTCCATTCAGAGGTGAGTTGGAAATTTCATCTATAGGCTTTGATGAGCCTTCTTCACCCTTCTTCTCATGCACATGAATTGTAAAATAATTATTTTCTTCCTTTGTCTCCTCTTTGTTAGATGAGTCTATAACATTGTCTTTGGCCATCTTGAATTTTGTTTCAGCCTCTTGTGATGCACCGCTTCTTTTGTTCCTTTTCAACTGAACTTCTTCTTGTAAGCCAAGGTCAATCTACTCTTGTACCACATCACTCATGTTCCTTTTTCTGCTTTCCTTTTTCTTTATTCTTCTTTCAGAGGTGGCAAAGGGTGCAACAGTGGGTACATTTTTCTTCTTAGAAGCTCTAGTGTTGGGTCCAGAGGAAGTAGATACATTAATTGTTATCAGAGTATTGTGTTCTACCTTCAATGTTGTAGTAGCACTGAATAGTGACAACTTTAAGAAACCTGCCCCTTAGCGAAGGTGTAAAATCTTGGTGAATCTTGTATACTTCCCAATAAAAATATTAATTTTATTGGTGATTTTTTTTTTTCAGGAAAAAAAAAAATCTCAATTGGCGAATCTTTTCTAATTACTAGAAGTCTATGGAAAATCCTGGAAAATTGATTTTTTTTTAATCCAATAAAATATTTTCATTGGTGATTAAAACCTTTTTTCAAACCAATAAAATATTTCCATTGGCAAATAAACCTGTTTTCATAACAGAAAAAATATTTTTGTTGTCGATTAAAACTTTTCTTCAAACCAAAAAAAATATTTTCATTGGCGAATTAAGCCTATTTTCAAATGAATAAAATTTTTTTGGCGAATTAAACATAATCTCAAAGTAATAAAAAAAAATTAGTGGCGAAATTCAGTTGGTGAAAATATCAAATTCTGGGACAAATTTTCCGCACATTCAAATTCTTTCATAAAGTGTTCGGAATGGGGACAAGTGTCAACATATTTATTATGTTTGAAACTAAATGTCAGTGAAAAATAATATAACCCACAACTGTTCGATGAATTTTTGATGGACGATTGTAGTTGCATTTCGGAAGAAAATCTCTAAAGCACTAGACATGTGAATTGAAACCTCTGGAATAACACTAGAACCGTTAGATTTCCATAAATCAATGGTTGAGATTTTATTACTTATTAAGTCACTTAAATTCATGACAACCAAAATAATATTTTATTGTTGACTGGTTACTAGAAATTGAAGGTCGCTTAAGTTATGACTTAAGCCTTTGGAGTCATCATGGTGACCGATCCCTCGACCTAGACAAATGATGGGTTTGAGAAATGAACGGTCGAGATGGGGTGACGTGGGTCAACCTTGACCGCTCCTTGCTAGCTCGCGGGGGACCCACCTACATCTCCCATCCCTCAATGGGGAGGTGGGGAAGTGCCATGTGGAATGATCAGAACCGTCGAAGGAACTATAGCAAGGTGCGAAATATTAAGGAAATATTAGGGAACTAGTGTTAAATCCTGCACTACTAAAGGAGCCTTTTAAGCAAATTTTTTTTTATAGTTTAATAGCTGCTATATGGGGAAGCATCCTGTATTAATCAAAAAGATGTTTTACATTCCTCAGATGGGATTAGATGCTTGATCAAGTCACTAAGGGCTCATCCCAACATTATTCACAATGAAGCCTTCATTTCCACAAAATATTACAAACCCAAATATTGAACGGATTGACATTGGAAACTTATACGGACTACAAACAAACCATCACAAACCAAAATGGCCTTCCACAGACACCAAATTATGCATTGCTACAACCAACCTCGCTAGTCTTCTTGGGTTTGATTGTATTCAGAATCACTAGAAAATCACCATCATAGGCACTATGGGCAGGATGGTTTGCTCGTTCCTCCTAACTCTTGGTGTCATTCACTACCCATTCTTCACCAGTGTCCAGCTCCCAATCCTCCTCATCTGAAGAAAATCTTTCCCCATCGAGAGATTTTTCCATTGCAAACGCCTTCACCCAACCCTTCGGCTGGTCTTTGAGAATGTCAACTGCATGCAAAAGAAAGTTGATACACCTATCAATCTCCCCCCACTAGTTTTTGAGAGTTGCATAGTCCAATGAGTGAACCAGGGGAAACTTTGGTACCGAACATTCATTCCCATGAGCCTTGTAGTAGTGCAACGGTAGTGGGGTCATGAGTTACCGTCGATGTTGTCCAGTGTTGCGTCAATATTTTCCAATAGAGTGTTGAAAAATCATTTGGAATAGCTTCTTCCCCTGAGCTTTCGAGACACCCATGTACACAAGCATTATTTCCTCATCAGTTATAGTAATTTCATCATCTAACTCCTATGTAGGATAATCAACCAAACTAGAAGCCTCAACCTTTTGCTTCTTTATTGTTGGGCATGGCTCCCTTGGAGGGGATGATTCTCTAATTGGAGAATCTAATTCAATTATTTTAGGGTCAAAAGAATGTTGCTACAATGACACTGGAATTGGAGGTAGTTGCTGCTATGGTGAATGCACTTTTGACTCCCCAGATTGTGTAGGAGTAGCAACTGTTTACTGCTTACTCATTGTGCCTTTCCTCCTTGAATATATGTGCACCTTCTTGGAAGGCTGCACAAGTGACTCTCCCTATATCATAGGCGCCTTCCCCTTATCTTGCACAACTTTTATCTCCTCTAAGCTTGCCACTACTTTGTCAAAATTTTGTATCATAGCTTCAATCTTTAAAATTGGGTCACTAATTTCTGAAAAAGCTTTAAAATTAGGCTTCTTAACCTTAATTTCTCTTTCCAAATTCACAAAAACACCCCACTTCTTCATTCTATCATTTGGACATCAGGATCAAAAATATTTCTAATGAGGTCATCAGGCATAGTGTGGGTGTGAACATACTAACCTCCCCTATTTCTCTTCATTAATCAAAATAGGAATCCCTCAGGGTCATATGTATTTTATGACCAGATCTTCATATTGTAATGAATGAGATAGTGCTCCACAATATTTCTCCATCCATATGTAATCATGACAAAATCAACAAACACAGTGTATGTAGGGAAGAAAGTTCCCTTTCACTTCTCATCTAGGAAAAAATCATCTGCATTCCCTAGATGCACATCACCTCCAAAAACCCAATCCTTCGAGGCACTTCCTTGGGGAGTATGTGGGGTGCCAATTGTGTGCCAAATACCCTTAGAACTGTACAATTGTTATAAGGGATTACATCCCCACAGTTGTGAAAAATATTCAAATCAGGCCTCCTTTCAACTAGCCTCAAAAAATCATGTAACTCCTTGGGGATCCTAGGTACATCCACCATTAGATCCTGTCTCAATTTGGTGGCAAAAAGATTCATAGCAGTTACATAGTTGGTATTTTGTTCATTCCTATCCAATATAGGGGTCCATGATTGCACCAACATCTCAATACCATCCACAACCCTTATAAGTTCCATCTCCCGACCAAAATAGTTTGCACCTTTGAAAAGAAACATATGCATAAAGAGTGAAAAATACCAAAATATGACACCAAGTTTCCCACCCTTCAAGGTCATTAATCCTTTATGAATTTTCTTTGCTACATAGGCGTAAAAATCATATAAGGTATTTATGTTAAAATGTTGAATACTCGTAGCCATGTACATATGGGCCATTGGCATGCTAGAGCCAAGATCAAACCCTAGAATTTGGAAAAGGGAGTAAAAGGTCTTTTGAAAATATAGTTCAAAATACTTAATAGGGAGGGGCTCAACATCAGAGGGTCCCAAATTAATCTTTCTTTTGTTGATTCCCTTCCCTACTGATATCAAAAAATTGGTCAACACTGACACCTTGAAGTTGTGTTTTACCCTTTTGTATTCCTCCCTCAACATCTTCTCATCAATCTTAACCATGTCACTACTCCAAGTGTTCAACTTGAATACATATGCAACTTGTTACTTAGTAACCCATAATAGATTATGTCCATCATGAGCTCTAACAACCCTAACCAGAGGGTCATAGTTCACAACAATTTATTTGAGAAGATCAACATCTATGAACATGTTGGGTACAACCAGTTTACCCATGTCCAACCTCCAGGGGTTGCAGAAATGGATATGAACATTCCTATTTCCAAACCATCCCTAGAAAATTCTCCATCTGGAGTACGGTAGGGAAACATCTTTAATTGTACAATAATTATCAGTGATGCCAAATTTAGTTCCAGGGAAAAAGTACATAAATTGTCCCTTTGATTTCTCAGAGGTTGAAGATACTAATTGTTCAGTTAAGTCCTATCACAGAGGTATTTTAGTGGGCTTCGACTTAGAAGATTGGTATTTTGACATGGATGCGACTTTGGGTGCCATAGTTGATAGTAACAAAGTTTGTGCAAACTAGGGTTTACTACTCAGCAAATTGCAAGCTTACAACTAGGGTATAGGTTCATGCAAGGAAATAACATGACTAAATAGGCTAATCATTCAAATTAAACGTCAAACCTTAAAAGAAATGCAATGAAACCAGAAACCCTAATGATAGAATGATAGAACGAGCACTTACAACAAATTTTTAAACAACTAATAAGTAGGATAGCAATTTTACTTACTGGTTTTGCAGACACTTGAAAACCCTAATTCTTGTCATCAAACGAGCTTGAAAATTTCAGTGAGAACTCCTTAGATGTGTTAAATGCTTTAACAATTTTCAATTATACTTTAAAGCAATGTTTATGGCTTTAAAACATACCAATTGGCAATTTGGTAGCTCTATATCATTTTTACCATTATGGTTCACTCACACAAACTAGAATGGCTGATACGACTCATTTTCCCTCAATCTTGAACTTTGAATTTTAACCATCGATCTCAAAGTGAGATGGCCCAATAGATGGATCATATTTGGTCAAATAAGTTTTAAAATATAACTACAAATGGTTGTCTCCATTGACCAACTAAAAAATTCCATGTGGATTTATCTCTGTGTCACTCTACGGGCTCCACCATCTCCACAAGCATTGAAATTGTCTACGTGTCAACCTACCTACTTCCCCTATAGGTTTAAAGTTTGTGCATCTTATGGAAGTGAGGAGGTGGGGAATGACTAAGATTCATTTTTCAGAAACCATAGTAACCGTTGATTTGAACACCTTCGATCATCGGCACCTTTGAGCAGTGGTAGGACCCGCCAAAAAGGGTGTCCAGGTGTCGCCTGCTCACTATCCCGTCGACTCCTTAATTTGATTAGTTTAATCCTACAGGATGGAGGAGAACCAATAGAAAGTAGTCAATGGAACCCTCCAAGCATAACACAATATTTTAATAAGCACGTGCACTTATTACATGACTTAAAAGGGGCTACCTGCCTAGGTTTATAACATGAACGATATTGAGCGAATATTAAAACCAAAACTTAGGGAAAGAACAAGAATTAAAGAATTTTATGACCTACATAAGATAAGGAAATATTTATAAGGATTCTACAAGTAGCAACCGGGAACACTAGGCTCAAGAGGCTAGTGAGTAAACAGACGCAAATGCATAAGATATGACTTAAGAGACTGGGAACGGGTAAAACCCGGTCAACTTTGAATTAGATTATTAGAATGTAGGTAAAAGGAAAAGACACTATAATATATTTCATTTTTGAATATAATATCCACATATCTTTCTCTCTATTATTGTATTCACTATCATCTGACTCTAAATAATCAACGATTATTTATAAGCTATGGATGTTGAACTATTAGCCTATGTTCAAGGAATGTATTAATATTCCTTTCAGTTATTTAACAAAGATTGTGTGAATGGAAATGCAATAGAAAATTATAAGTAGTGTGATAAGTGTTGTTCTTTAAAAATGATGTAGAATCACATATCAAATTCAATACCATGGAATACAATATAAAATATAAAATATCATAATTTCATGGAATACAATATAAAATATCATCAACTACAGTTTGGAATATGATTCATGAAATGCAATATAAAATAAAATATCATGTAGTGCAATGATTCAAAATTTCATGGAATACAATATAAAATATCATCAACTATAGTTTGGAACAATGGAAATCGATTCATAAATTGCAGTATAAATACCTAAAAGCTGCTAATTCACTTCCATTTCCCAAATAGAGTTAGGGTCCTCAAACTGATATTCAACTTAAGATAAAGTAAAAGAGTCATCTTGATTATGAGTCTAATCTTCATTTTCTTTGGCTTGCGTCTCAAATTCAACATTCATTGTGTCACTATCATTTGTACCACTGCCACTACCAGTTTCACCAGTATCCATATTTGGAATTGGAGTGTTGCACAACCCTGTCCCTCTTCTTTCGCATGTGGACCTCCAAATTGTGAGTGCCCTTTCGAAAGGAATTTTTTGACATTATATGTAGTTCCTTTCATCCTCAAGTAATTTTCCAAATTCTTGTCTAGTTTGTTTCTTAACTTTGATTTCAAAAATTCCAATGAACGGAAAACTCTCTCATCCTCCACTGACCCCAATATCATTGTTTGGCATAAATCAACAAGTTTGAAATATTTTGATATCATATTACGCAATATTTCACTCTGACCTAAGTTTTTCCAAACCTTTGTTATTGATCTCGGTTCAAAGTCCTTCTCCATTCCCATGGAATTATACTGGTCCCTCATAGCTACTAAAAAATTCTTACATTGTTGTCTAAGCTTATCTTTATTTAAAATCCCTTCTATTGTCTACTCATTGTATGTTACACTTTTCAAAAATTGTTCGACCAAGATATTTACTTGATCATGAAAATATTTTGGGCTATCTTGGTTTACCCAAAATTGAGCATACGCAATACCCATGGCTTCAAGTATTTCATGTTGAGGGAATCTTTCACGAATCTATGAGGAAAGAGATTTTTCAATTTCTTTCAAATTATCACTAGCAGATTTAACAATGTCATTAAAATCTTCCTCCTTAATAGGTACTTCTCTACTAGAGCGCGTGCTTGTCTTATAATGGTACATTGGTATCTCATATCTGTGTACAAAGATACATAAGTGTCTACTTGCATTAAACTGTAAATAATTATCAGGATTATTCAAATCAATAATTTTTTGCAACATGAAATAATTTGGGATTTTTGTGTTAGATCTAGATATAGATGATCAAGGGCCAAGCATGTATGTTTACATAGTTTGTCATATTCATTAATATACATAGTTCTTTCTTGTAATTTCTTCAAAATATTTTTCATTTCATTCAGCATCGGGAGAAGACTAGCTAAAGTGAAGAGTGTCTCTATATCGCTTAACCTATATAAGAGGTCAAGAGCTTTGTAAACTGTGTTGCAATGCTCGTATATTACTCCAATCAAGGATTGATATTCTAAAAGAACTCGATCCACTAGTCCATGCAGGGAGATCCATCTAGTATCAATATCCTTGAGAAGCTTGTTTCCTGTTGTTATTCCTTTAGCAAAATTTTGAAATTATGTGAAATATTTGGGACTTCGGCAGAAGTATGCGTGGAGCTCGTGGACTAGATTTTCAACTTTTGATATTGTAGGAAACTTGCTTACAATTTTGAATGCTAAATTCATTTCGTGGGCCATGCAATGAATCCCAAGCATGTATGCTGCACAAGTAGTTTGTAACTTTGTGAAAACACCGCTCCTTTGACCTTGCATCATTGTAGCTCTATCATCTCCTACACACACCAACTTTTTGGCAATTGTCAACTCATCCATATCTGCAATTTCATTCAAATATTTCTTGACTAGCTCAAATAGATTTTGCGATGTTGAATTATCCTTCATTTTATGAACACAGAGAATATGATCTTGGTGAACATGTTGTTTTACAGTATGAAAATGCATATAGAACCAAGAAGTATTATCTACCGCAATAACTTCATCTAAAGATAATGCAATGAAGTTTGAATCTTTTACTTTCTCCTTTAAATCTTGCTTTTCCATTGTAGCAAGACAAATTTCCCATTCCCACCCAGAGTTTACTGACCAATGTGAGAAAGGAAAGTGAGGAACACCCAAAAAAGATAATAAACTACAATATTCTGGGTAGTTTGTCATGACACCCTCTGGAAAAAATATGAAAAACAACACTCATCTGAATAGTTTTTGACATATTTTCTCCTTCCATTGCTTTTCCAAATTGAGCCTCAAGTGTATCTTGACATGTAGCAAGCTTCAATATTCTTTGGTTATGCTCTTCATATTCTACAACATACTTAACATGAATACATTCTTCCTTTGATTTCCATCATACGATTGATTGTTCCTTTCTGTCTATGATTTGTTTTTCATAAACTTTATCGATATGCTTTTCTATAGTGTCAAGCTTTAGCTACAACTTCTTGTCTCTTCTACATTTCCAACTACAAATCATACACATGCATTCTATTGCACTTTCAAAATCTTTTTCTTTCCCCACTGGTACAATGAATGGGTACTTTGACAACCAAGCAAGTTGAAAATTCCTTGTCATTTCCCACTCACGCCCCATTTTTTTATTTTCCTTTTCTTTTCTTGCTACCAACATCATCCTGATCCAAGTCAATTATCTCATTCTGGCCAACCAGGGCATCCCTTGGAACATCTTCTGTAGTATTTCCATCCTCATTTGATACATTTAACTCAATGACAATATCACCTTGACCTTTTGGTGGTGATGAGGTATTGTGAATGCCTTCTTCATTAATATTTGGTGGAAGAGTTGATGATGTAGCTCCTTCTTGATCTGATGGATCAGAAGCATTTCAATTTCCAAAGTAAGATTGTATGGTACCTCTTCATTTTGGGTGTTTTGATAGCTTCCCAGTCCCTTCACCACCTTGAGGAATCTTACCCTTGTTGCTCGACATATTGATCTCTCACTTTGAATAAAAGCAGGAAAAAAATGTCTTCTTGTTTAAGGACATAGAATATAGATCCCATTCCCTACTCAATATCATCTTTAAGATTGAAGCAAGAATGAAAAAGAGATAAAGAAATCTTATAACACTATGAATAAATGATCACTCACCTTTAAGTTTACGTTTTTAGCTTTCATTGACTTCTGAATCAAGAACTAAACAAAATGTGTAAGAATAAATGATAGTTTCAATTATATTTATATCAATCCATATTTGTTGAATTATGTGGGATTTTTAAATGGTATACTAAAAATTTGGTGAATCTTGCATGCTTATACAACGATACATTGTAATTTTCAAGGTGAAATATGTCCTCAAATGTAATTATTTTTTAATGTTATTGACAAAATAGGTCCTCATAAGCAACTATTTATAAATTTTAATTGGAGAAATGGGTCTTCATAAGCAACTATTTGTAAATTTTAATTGGAAAAATGGGTCCCGATACAATATTATTTTAATAGTATTGGAAAAAATGTAGGTGTTTTATTACATGCTTCTAGGATTCCAAGTGAAAATATTAATCGGTCCATTTGAAATGCGTAGTTTGTTATGGCAAATTTGTTGTTTAAATATGCCTCATAAAAAAAATTGTTGGCAAATGGACTTGCATTGGACTGATAATTCGTAAAATTCAAGTGATTTGGACACCCTGTTGGGTGCGATTAATTCGTCAATTTTGACTTGGTCGATTTCTAAAATTTTCCAATTGGAAAAGATTTGCCACTAAATTTTTCCCTAGCACCAAATGTTGTTGGAAGTGTAGAGGTAATAGTGGAAGGTGATCTTCCTAATCTTCTAGGTCTAGAGGGCACTTCAATTGCTTTGGCCCTCTTCTCTTCTATAGCTTCCCTTAACCTATCAAAATCATCCTTTTAAAGTGTATGTAGTTTAAAATATTCCTCAAAAAATTTGTTTACCTTTTTAGCTCTTTGAGGTGTTGAAGTTTTCGAATACAATTTAGTTGACTTCTCTTCATATGTACCATGTCAGGGTTGAGAGGGATCCTTGGGGCTATTCAACAATATTTCAATGAGACTCTCATCCATTTTCTCATCAATCTCATTCTAGGCTCTATCCATAGAGTTCTAGGTTCTACTACCTCTATAATACACTCATCAATGGATGCTAGGAAAGTTATATCATTTGCATATTTAGCTACCAAACTCTTTGGAATTTTGTCTTTATCATGCATGTTATTCTGAAAAACTGTGAAAAATTTAGTTAGAGCATCACCCTGGGCCTTGAAGTCCCCAATGTTATGCAAATAATCTCATATTTGATGTGCTACTAGTCTTCTAGTATCCCATATAATGCTTTTCCTTCTAGGCAGCTCTCTCAGAAAGTAAAATATCAAATAGACTACCAGTGTTCCAAACTTGAATGGATATTTCTTTTACTTGCTCTGGCTCAAGTTGTCCATAAGTTGTTGTTAGAGAAACTCACATAAGTCATAGTCTCTTCCATTTACCACCATGTCATGTGCAACATAAATTACAGTTGCAGACACTGAATTTCCTTTGTTGATGAAGTAGATTTTTTGGCCTATCATGATTGTTGTATACCTCATATCAGGGTTTGTAATAGGTTTGGTTCTCAATGCTCAAACATCATATATGGAACCAGTCAATTTCATAACCACATCATTTTTCACAAACTTTAGCACCGATATAGGTTCGATGTCACATATTCTAGTCACAGCTTTGATCACCTCTTTAGTAATTAATCTAGGCACACTTGTCCATACAAATTTATTGTGCACTCTACTAAGTGCTATCCTCACAAACTTCACATCCATTCCATTGCAAAAATTAGGGAACCCATTCCACACATCTAGCTTCTTCCACACAAGGTTTTAATACTCTGGCTTCACTAAGAAATTATCTCCAATTAAATCCTTTAGCCATTGATTCTTGAGTTCTTGATGATCAAATTCTTCCAATTTCCCATGAATGTAGGTTCTAGTATCCTTGATGGGCAAGACATTATTTGGAATTTGTGAAAATGCACCGACATGGTCAATGTCAAAAACCTTCCATGAAAACCTTTTGAATTTCGGTCTAGGTCTCTCAAAAGTCTCAACCATGATTGGTGTGGACATTTATCCCTCAATAATTTTATAGATACTTATGGAAATTACTTCTAATGCAAACCCACAAAGTATAGATAGTTGTAAATACCTTTTTCATGCTTTGACGAAAACTAGGGTTTGGTGCCTGATGCTTTGAATCGCCTTCAAATCTCCTTCAATTCGCTTTTCTTTTTTACAAATGTGTAAAATTGAATTATCTCAACTTATATTTTCACTTTATACCTTACCAATCTACCCTAATTTTGTATTTATTTCATTTGATCTCCAAAAAGTTAATAAACACCTTATGAATACACTGTAAACCTAGGTAAAATGCTCTGCAAATCTTCAAATTTTCATCTTTTCTACCAGAATCTTTTTCAACATGTTCAAAATGTTATTTTACATCACATATCTTTGTGTCACTGGTTGACACCTTATATATTAGGGGTTTATTGGATCTCTCTGTAATTGCGCCCCCTAAACCCAGTATTGGACTTAGTTTTTAGAAGAATTATCTGTACTAGATGGAGGTACAAATGTGTTAGGTTCATCCTTGTTCTCAAGTTCTTTTTTTCTTCTTCTAGATCTTCTCCATTTCCTTCTTAACTTCAGTAGGATTCACTTTATTCACAGGTTATTCCTTTGTACTAGATTAGATTTCCTCCCATTTTTTCTTCTACAAAATCTTGAAATATGTCATGGTTTGTTGGAGGTGTAGTACACAATATTTTTCTGACCAAATTGATTTGAGTTCATCCTTGATCTACACTAGTTAGCCTTATGACCAAATTCATAACATGTGTAGCAATAACCTTGATAATATTGAATCATTCTACAAGTATTGAATCTATTCATCATCATCTGGCTTCTACACTCAGTAGCTCTATGTCCAAATTTCTTGCATGCAAAGCATTTTCCAACAAAGAATCCAAAATTATGATTCATTCTACTTCTACATTCTATTTCCCTATGACCAAATTTAATACATGAGAAACAAATGTTATTGAAAGATGAGTACCTTTGAGCATTAGGTTGTCTGGTATGAGTCCTTCCAATATAGCTTCTTTGGTTCTTGATTTTTTTACCATTGCCTTGAGTCTTCCTTTGATTGTCAACCTTGTTAGGAATCTAATTTTCCTTTGAGCTTTTCCCTTCTTCAAGTCCCAAACCACTTTTATCCTTAGAGGGTTTTTGTCCTACAATTAGTTCATCCAACATTGTAGAACTTGTTTTGAATTTGTCCCCATGAGCTCTTGCTTTCTCCAGATTTGATTACCACTTCTTGTTCAAGCTTGATGCATTCATTAATCTTGCTTTGAATTTCATCTTTCTGAAAGTCCTCAATTCTCTTCTTTTCTTCTACTTGCACTTTTAGTCTAGTAATGTCCTCATTTGCTTTCTTCAATTGATCACTAACTTCTCTATGCCTTTCTTTGAACTTCATGATTTTCTCTATTAATTTTTTATGCATTCATTTGCTTCTTTTAGGTTCTCCTTCAGAATTTATTTCTCACTTTCAACTATGTCCAGATCTTCAAGAGTAGCATTGATTTCTAATTTGTCAATTGTGCAGCCATCTTCTATGTATTCAGTTGTAGAGATTTATTCTAGAGGAATAGGACACATTTTGTTAGCCATTTCTAAAGGAACCAAGATTTGATACCAATTCTTGAACACCCAAAATACTGAGAGGGGGGTGAATCAGTATTCTATTAAACAATCCAGCTATAAACCATCCAAAAATTAAAGCACATCTAACTACAATTGTAAGTAAATACATGAAAGAGATCATAACACCACATAACACATAAACACCAAGATTTTTACATGGAAAACACAAAATGGGAAAAACCATAGTAAGGATTAGCTCATAATATATTATAACCGGTCATAAAATATTACAGTGGCTTATAGCGAGGACTCACAGTCCTTGAAAGGATCACTTCCTGAAATGATTACAAAATAGAGTGTGGCTCACTGCTAGGAGGTGAACTAATGGAATACACCTTTCATGTGTTGAAATCAGTTCCAATTAAGCTCTGAAATACAAAATCTGGCACTGGTTTGCAGCTTCACAACATACATTTCCTTGATACAAAACTTATACATACAATCTCGTACACTATCACACATCACCACTTATCACATCTTGCATGTCACACCTCTTCAATAAAAAAATGTTTCATATATATATGTTATTGCATCTACACACATCAATTAGGTTAGCCTAATTGGATATGCATATACTTTATTCAAAAATAGCTTGTCAACTTAACAAACAAAATATGCAAGGCATGAACCTAAAAAGGATCTCTTTGACATCCACACAACATACTAATCTTCATACCACTTATTCAAGTATAAGGTCGGCTAGGAGAAGACTTGATCAAAAAAATAGATCAAACTAACTAGCATCAATCAATCATGTGATCATATGAGCATGCGCCATTTGGAATGCCTGTAGAGTTGACACCTATAAAACATCTCCCAAAGTCGTAATAATTCAAGGATCAAAGTACCCAAGGAATTCATACCAAATAACTCATACCACTATGCACAAAGCTAAGTAGAAAACTGTATGTCGATCTTCTGTCATTTATATCTTTTAGCCCATTCAACCAAAATCATTGAAAACTTGTTTGAATAGATGCATTTCATAGTCTTGAATAACATATTAAAACCACATAGATCAATCTTCTAACATGAGCAATTCTAGACCAAATCACCGGATCAGGGTAACACAAACACTGTTTACCAGATAGACAAAAACGATCACCAAACAATGTTGGCATCAATTACAACACACCAAAGGGTTCCTTCTTCATTCTTCCAACAATTTTTTGACGCCTCAATAAAAGGCATGTTAATGTGGCCTTGAAACCTTAAGTTTAAGAAATTGACTTTTTGAGTAAGCTACTATAAATAGTTGAGAGTGATTTAAAATTTCCATGTATGATATTGAGAGGAACGAAGTTAGGGTGCTCAATTGTTGGGTCCTCCCCCTTAGCTCAAATCATCTCAAATGTGAGACCTATAGGTAGACAATTCCTATAAAGGAGTGGGAAATGAAAACATGTCTATTTTATAACAAATGAACAGTGGAAACATTAAAAGCACTATGTCACGGAGTGTGTAGCCTATAGTGACATTTGTATCAAGAATAAAGACAGCCTAAGAGTGGACAATCTGATTGTTATGTTCAAACAAGCAAAACTAGACAAAACAATAAGCCTTTGTTTTAAATCAAGATCCACAATAGAAGATCCAAATCAATTTGGATTTGAAAATTTTGTAAGGTCAATTATATAGCTTCTACATTTAGTGGGTGTATTTGTGTGATGCAATTTTGATGTAGCTCTTCACTCCATAGACTTCTTAGTCATGTGGATAAATTATTAAAATCTTTTATTTCATTTAAAATGTATTAGATCAAAGAGCTAGTTTAAGAGTACATCATATTTTCTTAATGATAACATTTTCTTATTTGAAATTTAATAATTGATTTCATTCTAGTGTATGAGGGGCATTGATGAAGAGATACATGGGATAAATATGTCTACTTTGTCTATTTCCTTAATGTTTTATTTTTAATTTTGTCTCCGCCCGAATTTATTGTCTTTATGTGTAGTTTCTTTAATTTTTTGTCTAGGTTGGCTATACTTTTGAAATTAGCCTTTCTTATGTTTAATTTTTTATTGTAGAATAGCATCGCTTATTTTTATAGGATTTTGTTTCTTTTGATTCTAGATTACGAGCACAATGTCTATACATTTGGTGAAATTTGTACATTCATGTCATTTATCATTTAATTGTGTGTCTATTTTGAATAAATATATCGAGATATTTTCTTAGTGATAAATAAGATAATCTTGTACAAAAACTTAGGTCCACTCACCTATAATTTTATCCATCCACACACACACACATCCCTTTTAGGCATACCCTTGCATCTTTTTATGCACATTTCTATGCATTTTTTTTTTTTGTCATATTCATTACATTCAATTATGCACCTACCTTTATTTATCTATTAACCACCTAGATCAAATGATTTACCCATATTGGGACACTTATGTGGCCATAGAGGTGACTTTGTAGTTGCAAACTCATTCCCTTGCTTTTCAAAATTTAAAAATTGAATTTGACCAATTGATCCTATTCACCCTTCTACCTTGAGCCAACTAAATACATGTTTGAGCAATTTGACGTTGTGTGCTAGTATTTAAAGACATCCATTGCATTCATAAATAATCCCCTAATCCACAAATCATTTGAAGTTATTCATTATAGAGCATTGAAGGAGCAATTACTAGCAACAAATTTTCAATGTACAATGTGCTAAACTAAGTTACAAATTTATATTCTAGGGCTCTTGTGTGTTATTTTTTATCCTTGTTTACCTTCTAGAGGTTGATTTCAGTGAACTTGTCTCCTTGTGATGGATTCATATCCCTTAAGATATTTTTAATACCACCAAGGCCCTAGATCTTGAGAAAAAAAAATTCAAACACATTTATTTAAAGGAAACCCAAAGAGAATAATATCACCCTATATAGAGATGAGTTCAAGCTCATATTACCTATTATTAACTACAACTTTGTTCCAAATCTATAAAATTAATTCTCTATCAAAGCATACATCTAGTATGAAATTTGAGACATTTCACCATGAGATAGGCATTATTTTCTAAGCATAAACTAGTCTTCTTGTGACAAATTTATAGCCCTTAACCTCGAGAAAGAGAAAACAAAAACACCTATTTATTTGAAGGAAACCTAAAGCAAAGAATATTCACCTTGTGTATGTTCTAAACTAGAGAATTCATTTTTTTAAAGCATCTAAATAGATTAGGATGGTACGTGCCCAAAGTATATTGTGGACAAAAAGTAAATTTTATTAAATAGTAATTTTAGATGGAACCATAACATGCATCCTTTTAAAAGTATAGTATTATTAGTTGTAATTTGAAGGTTGTTAGTTTTTATTATTATTATTTATAATGGGATGAAATGTGCTCATTGAATTTAGAAAGCAATAAATCATGTGATTTCATATTAATGTACCAACAAAACATGAATTCCTACACAAGTATTAAAACTTAATGCACAATGATATCTAATATTATTTGGATATTTTTT
>VDFB02378428.1:0-61411 GCA_007258455.2 Sequoia sempervirens | reverse complement strand
GTTTCATGATTATCAATTTGCAGATCAGAAATTTAAGAGTTAATCATTTGCACAGCAAAATTGGTGTTGGCTGCTACAGTACGCATTATAGTACATGCTACAGTACCCGCTCTACAGTATGCACTACAGTGATCTGCTACAGTGCCATCACAAATAGTGGTTCGCTATAGTGGCTTGGTGAATAATAAAGCAAGGGTTTAATATTGATTTGTTCTCTGTTTCTTATGCAAATCGACCATCTTCAGCTGTTCATGCTTGGCTGCGAATAAAATCAGGTTCTTTAATTCGTAATACAGCTGCTTTTTACTTTGCATGTTTGTCTTTCAGTATTGTAATCAGATATTTGAAATAATAAAGGTGATTGCAGCTCATGGGTGCCAATTGTGCATAAATATTAGTGTATTTCATTGCTTTTTCATTATTTGGCATCATTTTGATTTAAAAACCAGCAAAAACATTATATGCAAAAATCATTGAAACAAACCACAAAACATCAAACTCAGCAAAAATTTACTATTCAGCATAGATTGGTGTTTAGAGACACCAGGTCTCTTACATATATTTTGTTTTCGTGTTCTAGCCCCTTCAATGATTAGCAAGCCTTTGTTTTCATGCTCTAGCTCCTTTAATCATTAGCAAGCTTGTGTACTAACCCAAGTACACTGTAATCATTTGTATTAATTAAAATTTCATTTTTTGTGGTATTTGACCCATATATGCTCCTTAGCTATGTACTTGGGGACATGTCACCCGTGTTTTCAGACCTTATCCCCTATAGGAGACATTTCACAGGCCTTGGGGATGGGTTGGAAATGTCCCCCAGCTGTATAATGTCATTTGCCCAGTAGCTTATGATATAGACAACACTTTCTTATAGCACTGAAAATTTTGCCAAAATTTGATGGAACTTTGCTATCAACATGTCTAATACCCAGTATTTGGGAGCCACAAGCCACAGTAACAATTTCCATGTAAGATTTTTAAAAAAGTAATGACTGTCAGTTAGCCTACCGCAATTCTTGATTCAAGTAAATCTTGCTTTCTTTGAGAACACGAGTTGCTTCAGCCAAAGAGTTATTGGCAGTGTGAAGGAAACTATTATTTTAATGGGCCATTGATTATCAAATCATTAGATGTGCACCCTATAATTGGGAAATTTTAGTACTCAATTAAAGTACAATCCATATGCTTGACACCTATGCCATGCTTATGATAGTGTGTAAATCATTTTTAAGTACCATTTATATAAACTTGTTAGAGGCTAGTAAGGTGGGCAAGATATTTTCCAGTTCCACTGTATTTTTATATTAAATTTTCCCTAAGTCTAACTGAAGTCAGATAAGATGATCGCAAAGGCAGAAGGCGCCCAATGAAATTGCCATCTCAGTTGTGTGATCATTTAATATATGTAGATGCTGTTTATTAATATGTGCTAATATATTTGAACATTGTCATTGAAAGCAATGGAATTTTGTTAATTTGTGTGTAGGCTATGTGAACTCTCAATTCAGCTCTAAACTTATGCATTAAGGTTCTATAATGTGCATATAATGAGTGGCTTATCAATGTTATGATATGAATATTTGAATTTATATTCTAAAAATTTCCATATTTTTTAACAGCCATCCCCTAAAATGGCCTCCAAAAAATTTATCCCCTTGTCCCCTATTATTCCCATCTTGGAAGCTTAGTCTAACATACCCCTTTAGTCATCTCAAAATGATCTCCACAAGTAATCATTATTGTAATTAAAATTTCACTCACATGTGATATAAAAAATTACGACGCAGGGGGACCCACTTAGCAAACGACCACCTTTAAGCATTTGTTTGTAGGTGAAGGAAGGGTGAATATAATCCACCACTTTGGGCTTTTCGTCCTCTAGTGTCTTTCACCATTGGCAAAGCTCTTGAAGCATGCAATGCCCCATTAAGTCATCGTAATCTCACAATTCTCACCAATATAGGACTAATCCAATTACAACCCAATCATGTGTTTGTGTTAAGAAGTGAAGGCTTTCATGAGTATTTTTAATCAAAATTTTAATTTTTGTGGGATATAAGCCTTTGTGTTTTTTTTAAGTGTTTTATGAGTGTTTGAGATAGGGAGGTAGGGATGTGGGAATGCAATTTCAAGAATGCAAACATTTCCCAAATTTTGTGGATGGTTGGGAGGTGAAGGTTATTTGGGGACAACTATTAGAAAAGCATAATTAAACTAAAAGAAGCTGGAGTTAAAAAAATACAAGAAATTTAATTTGCATTGACAAAGCTCCCCCCTCTAGCTTTCCAACATTATTTATCTTAAAAATTTACCTTTTTTTTTTCAAATAGTATTTATACACCTCCCAAGTCCTTGAGATGTCTAGGATGTTGTGACATCATTTAGAGCCCTAAAGATACATCTTGTAGATCATTGACTTTTATTAATGCTGATTTGAGAATTATTGGGTAAATAATTGTAGTTAGGTGGTTGAGAGATTACCCATGCTGCGTTTGATTCTTGAGGCAAAGCTAGATGGAAAAGATGTAAAGAAGTGGATTGTGGGTGACAATTTTGACCACATTTAGTGAATTGTGTTTACCACTTACAAACTCGCTATGATGGGGGCATGGCACTATTGACCAGGTTGACCACAGATAATTATGTCCTATATACAACAACAAACAGAATTGAAGACTCATTCTAGGAGCTGAATTGGTTTTCTTTTTGTGTCTTTGCATTGAAGATGTTTTGTTTCCTCGTGGTTGATTGACATACTCATACTATAGTGTAATTGTGCCCATTTAGCTATGTACTAGTTAATTCTTTTTTCTTGAAGGATATTATTCCTTTATGGGAAGGCAGGGATTGAAGAGAGAATTATTTTGAGAGTTTCATTCTAGTCATTCTAGTCCTAGTGGTTATTTACAACTATAGGTAAAAGTTGATTTCTATGTTTCTTGATGATTGTGTGATTGTATATAGCCACATTAGAGTTCATTGAATTAGGTGTAAGCGAGAGAATGCTATAAGAGAGCTGTTTCATGGGGCCTTGAAGGTAGCAAGATTGTACAAGTTGTTTTGATGCATTGGCTTTCTCTATAGTAAATTCTTGTGTTATCTTTTGCTTGAGTTGTTTCCTCTTGTTTTATGCAATGTTTTTGTAAGTTGCTAACAACTAAGACTCAAGTGGATATAGATAACATGGATATGCCTATCACTATTGATGTAAGCCTTCCATGTTCAAGTAATGGGTAGAACTAGTGGGCAACATTTGTGAGATAAAAGATTTGTATTGGCAATTCCTCCATTGGACTATCCATGGGTTAATGAATCACATGTCACACTAGTCATTGCGCTACTAAATTTTTTGTTCATGTATGTTCATAATAATTGCAAGGTAAGGAGATCCACACAACACAGAAGCACATTAAGCATTTGTTAGAAGAGGAATAGTGAATTTAATCTGCGACTGAAAGTTGTGCTCAAGTCCGCAAAACAACCAATAAACTCCATAAATATTGGTGAGTAGGAACCATTGAATATGATAGGGGCCTATCATAGTGAAATTGTTGACAAATGACAAGGAGTGAAACGTAGAATCTGAGACCTCATGTCTTGAATACAAAAGGAGTGTGGAAGGTGTCTATAGAAGTAGGCTGCATAGTGTGTATATGCAAATGCTCCATGAAACACCTCAAATGCGAAGAAAAATTTGCAAGTTCTGAAGCAGCAAAAGGTGGATTAAATTTTTCTCTCCTTGGTTTATGTTTTGCAAGAAAAAGTAATATTGCAATTGCATTTTTTTGAATTTAGAAGCAAAATTTGTACAATTTTTTAAAGCCATTAGTAGTTTTCAAAAACCAAACATTAGGGAGTTATAAAGAAATCCTTTAGAAATTGGCTAATAATGCACCTAAAATCATGCTTCTTGACTCTCAAATTTTGTGAGGAGATAATTATGCCGCCTAGAAGACAAAAGTACAAACCCAACTTGAGTTTGAGGACCTTTGGATATAGTCTTTGGGAACACCACTAGACTTGTAAATGTTGGTGCAAACCAAACTAGATTTGACAAGGCCAATCAAAAGCCCAAATTGATCATCTTTTTTGGAGTTTTAGATGAGGTTCAATCTCACATTGGAACAATCATCATTGCAAAAGATGCTTGCGATTGTCTTAAAACTGTATAGAGGCCAAATATCAGAATCAAATTCTCCACTTGCAATGATAGTTACATTGCCTTCAAATGCAACTAGAGGAGAAAATGAAGACATTTTTTAGAAGAGTAGCAAAGGTTAGGACATCACTGCAAGCTTTAGGAGAAGAAGTCACTCATGCATCTCTTGTACCCATAGTCTTGAGAGAACTACCCCCTTTGTTTCACCTGCTTGCATTTGTCTCAATGTGGCAAGTACAACACCATCCTTTGAAGAATTGGTAAACTTGCTTCAACAAGAAGAGGCAATCCATGGTGAGACAGCAAACTCTCAAGACAATCCAACCCTCATAGCAAAGTAGAAGGGAAAACAACTTGAACATTAGAGTGGTCCATCAGGATCATCAAAACCAAATTAGGAAAACTCTTCCAAGAAAAATAAATGTCCCATTTGTGGAAGAAAATGACATGATCTCAAAGACTATTGGTACAATTTCTATGCCAATACTAAATCTAGTCATAGAAAGCCTCATAAACCTTCTCAAGGGGACAAGAAGAAACATCCTCATTGGTAAAAAAATCAAATAAGCAACATGACAATGTTGCATCCATAGGAGATTCAAATGAAGAGGATTTCTTGTATGTTGTTGAAACAAAGGTCTCTAGTTCAAACAATTTAGTCTGGTATGTTGATTCTAGTGCATCCAAACATATGACAGGTGAACAAGAGTGGTTTTATGATCTCACTCTATCCACCTCCTATGGGCAATCATCCCTTGGTGATGACACATCATATGAAGTTTAGGGAATTGGAGATATATCTTTGCCCCTCAAATCTCTCAAATACAAAATTACAAAGGTTCTTCATGTTCCAAGGCTCACAAAGAACCTTCTTTCAGTTAGTTAGTTACTTGAGAAAAAGTGGAAAGTTGAGTTTGACTATCACAAAGGTGAAATTTTTTGTCTCATTAGAAATAAATTCTGACATGGTGAAGTTGTTACTCATGCTTTAGGGGTCGGCAAGATGTTTCAACTTGTTGATGTCACAAATGAAGATAAAGCCCTTGCAGTGAAAGCTCTTTGGCATCGAAGATTTGGCCATCTCAATTTTGACTAGTTTTTTGCATTGAGTAAGAGAGATATGGTGCGAGGACTTCCCTTTGTGCATAAAACATAAGTTCTTTGCTCGCATTGTCTTGTTGGAAAGCAACATCAGGCTCCTTTTCCTGTTGCAAAGAATAGAGCCTCAAGTCCCTTAAAATTGATTCATACTAATCTATGTGGAACGATGCCACCGAGTCATAACAATGCTAGAGGTATTTTCTACTCTTTGTGGATGATTTTTCAAGAAAAATGTGGGTTTATTGTTTGGCTCACAAAAATCAAACACTTTGAGAAATTTAAAGAATTTCAAGCCCTTGTAGAAAGGTCATTTGGTCATTCTCTTAGAGACCTTTGATTAGATTGAGGGAGGGAATTCATAAATAAGGAGTTTTCCAAATCACCTTCATGAACATGGGATCCAAAGACAATTGACCAATGTATACACACCTCAACATAATGGTGTTGCATAGAGGTATAATTGTACTATTTCTGAAAAGGTATGATGTATGTTGAAAAATGCAGATCTTGCTCTTGCATTTTGGGCTGGAACAGTTCACAGAACAATGTATTTGTTGAATCAAGCACCCACCAAAATGCTTGGAAATATCACACTTGAAGAAGCATAGATGGGTAAGAAGTTGTCTATATCATATTTTAGAGTGTTTGGATGTTCAACTTACATTGCATGTTCCCAAGGTACAAAGGACAAAATTGTATGGTAATTTTTTGAAATGCATTTTCCTTGGGTACAATTCAGAGTTGAAAGGTTATTGATTTATGGATACATTAGCAAAGAAAGTGTATATTAGTAGGGATGTTTTTGATGAGGAAATAGGATGCAACACCTCTTCCTCACCATCCCACACTAGTTCTCAAACACCAAAGATTATTGAACCTAAAGGTGAGGATCTTGATGAAGAAGCACCAAAAGAGGCTTTGTTCCCACTTGATTATTTTCACCCTCTTTCATTGCCTCCATCCTCATCTCTTGTGGACAAAAAACTTCCTAAGTTGTACCAAGCCACAATAAAGGATGGTAAAAGATGATATAGTTACAAATCCATCTCTCACTAGGACCAAAACTCACAAGTCTTGTGAAGAGTTGAATCTGGATCTCATGTGTATAGTTATTCAAAGTTCAAAACTAGAAACAATTTAATAGGCTTTTGAGTCATCACCTTGAAAGGATGCCATAGATGCAAAATATCAGGCCTTACTGAGGAATAATATATGGGAACTCGTTGATCTTCCACTAGGGAAGTGTATGAACACCCTCGTAATTTTTTCACCAATTTTTTGCAGTTCTTCCCAAAGTCTATGAGATGAACATTATGTCAAATAGTTTGAATGCAATTGATTTATTCCTATGCTCCACAAAGTTTCGGGGACAAGGATAGGAGGGAACGACGGGACGTGTTTCTGGTACGAGGGTACTTTTGGGCCATTTTTAGGGGACAGTAGGGGATGACTATTAAAAATAAAAGGAAATTTTTAAAAATATAGAGAAATTTCAAATATTCATATCATAACATTGATAAATCATTCATCATAGACATTGTAGAAGATTAATACATAACATTAGACTTGAATTGAGATTTCACATGAGAATTGAAAAACAAATTAAAGAAAATCAAATGCTTCCATTATGAATGAACATACATATTATATAAGAATTATAAAAAATGCCCAAAGGCTCTCCAAGTTTCAACTATAAAATGACAAAAACACAAAAAATATGTGAATCCAAGTTAAATGGGCCTTTTGCATAGGTTTTGAGGGCTTCAGAAAGGCATTCAAATGGGTTTGAGGTTGTTGGCTATGCTACACTCCCACTGCCTGAAGAACCCCCAATGGTTGCCATACTTTTATAAGTTATACTTCTAGGTCTTCTTCTTTCATGCATTTGAACCTTAACCTCCTCACTATCATTACTAGTTTCATGCATCAGATGCAGGAATTAGGGTTTCTTCTTTCAGACAAATTTGTTCAGATTCTTCCTAGCTTCGCAGCGAATTCGACAGTGCAGTCATTTGATCATCTAGTCCTCTGGGATTCGAGATCAAATAGAGGAGTCTCAAATAGAAGACATAAAGAAAATCATGGAAATCACTGAAAATTGTCTAAGTTTGGGAACTCTGGGCGCCCCTAGAAGAGAAAGGCACTGATGATTTCGAGAGCCCAAATGAATGATTTTTCCAGTGAAGCCTCCAAGATCACTTCCTCAGAATTGATTAGGCTTTCCAACGAGATTTCCAACACGTCAATCGGAGTTGGCAGTCGCTAGATGCAGCAGGCGGAACAGAGGGTTTGAGAAGAGTCAAAAGTCAAAAGCAAGAGGAAAATACAAAAAAATGGTTAACTTTGGTGAAGTTGGGTGCCCCAGCTTGCTAGGGGCACCCAAGCTTTTGAAGCTTTAGATCCAAATTTTTGATGAAGTTACTCCCAGGAGACCCCTCTAGGAATCTCTTTAGTTGTCATGTACCCTTCTAGTTGACATCTCTTAGAGCATATGATTGGCCTATTATGCGACCCTCGTAGGCTGATAGGATGGATAGAGGGTCTTGATGGAGCTTGGCTTGGCTTCAGTTGTCAGAATTTTACCAGTTGGCTTTCGTTCGGGCTCATTCGGACACCATTTGCCTGAGTTGCTATTTTTAGCAGTATTTGGCACTTAGCGAGGCACCCCTGCTATTTTTAGTAGTATGGATTGATCATGTGCAGAATCATTCACATAGTCACCAACTTCAGACGGTTCGTGAATCAGACACATTTCGAGGGAGATAGTAATATTTAATTGATTAATTAAATATTAATTATTTTTGGAGCTTATATTATAAAGTTATAATATTTTAATATTATAACTTAAGTGAATTGCTGAAGGGGGTAGCCCATCATGGAAGGGGCCCTTTTCGATTATAAGTTATAATTAAAAATGTGATCGAAGACTATTGAAATAATTAAAAGAAAAGTTCAAATTTATTTTAATGATGCCTTTTTGAAAGAATTCACACTTTTGAGGAGATATAAGGGTTTCATTGGAATTCGAGCTCATTATGATATTGAATATTGAATTTTTGAGCAAGTCTTCTTCCGGAGAATGAAGCCTAGGGTTTCTGTTGTCTACAGACATTGGAGAACGAGCCATCTTCAGTGTTGCGATTCAGAGGCTGTGAAATACCAGCTAATCTATTGCTTTCAGAGGGATTTCTTCATTCAAAAGTGATCACAGAACAATCACAGAGTAATCATCTTCAGGGTTTTCAGTGTGTAATACATCCGACAGGGATTCTACAGTCTATGCGCCTAGTTCATTGAGATTTGGAGATTTGAGAGGGGGACGTACCATTATTTATTTGCTGGCTGCTGTCTCAAGGCTGTACCAATCTGCAGCAGGGCCGTACCATTGAATAAAGGCGTACTTTTCTATATTGAGCAAATCGCCATCTCTTTTGCCAGTCTGACTTCTTCACTGGAGGCGCCTATTTTTCTAGCATCTTCTGCAGACAATAACGAAGGGAGAAAAGTGGATATTCATTTCAGCAGTACAATTTCTTGAGGATTATTTATTGCTACAATACCAGGTTTTTCATCAAATAAGCATTGCTTTTTAATTCATCTGTTATCAGATCTTTTGTAAATCGCTCCAATAGATTAATATACTGATTGGCATCATTAGTTCTCATATTTTCTATCAATATTGGCACTGTATGATTTTATTTGAATTTTCTATCAAATTCTTGCAAAATCGCATTCTCTCTTAATACATGCAAAAACACAAAAAAATCAAAAATACACAAAAACAGTCAAAAACACACCGTTTCAGAAATCAGGGGAAACAAGGGTTTTTATAGTGGTATCAGAGCTAAATCTTGCCATCCTGAGGGTTTAGCAATCTTATGCAGCCACAGGAGTTTGGGTCACACAGGTATTATACACGCAGGCGAGCCTTGATTGACAGGCAACAGGGTTTGAACAGGCAACCGGGTAACATGGCTGATAGAACAGATATTCCTAGAACAGAAATTCCTCATAACCCTAGGGATCAGGACGATGCAGAGGTTTTACATGCTCTCAGAGACGTACGAGCAGGTCAACGGCAGTCTAACGACGTATTACAGCAGTTGACAGTAGCACTTTAGAGATTGGGTACTCTGAGGAGACCGTCACCACATCGTGACAATGACAAGAGTGATGCAGGATCACAGAGAGCACCTAGGACGGCTTCACGGACAGCAGATAGGCCCACTAGGCCTACTTTTGTGAGACAGGAGGCCGATGAGGTTATGGCAGGTGAGGAGCATGAGGAGTTGTTCGCAGATACACTTATGGCAGCGAATGAGGAGTGGGAGTTAGTACCACCTGAGGTCAGAGAGAGGATTACTTTTGACCGATTCATCACGCAGAGGAGAGAACATAACAGAGGTCGACAGGATTGGAGACCTAGACACCAGAATAATGATCTGAAGCATGCTACGAACAGGCTCACTCTAGCGATGTTCGATGGTAGTGGCAAGGTTATAGCCCAGGCCTGGATTAGTAAGCTAGATACTTTTCTCACATTGCATCCGATGGCTGAGAGGGATGCTATCAGGTATGCGACACTGTATCTTGAGGGGGTAGCTTACGACTGGTGGCACCATGGGATGGTGACACTCCAGCATGACCGGATCACATCATATCAGGAGTTTGTTGATAGGCTGGTGGAACGATTTGACAGGAAGGATCCAGAATCCTATTTTAGAGATTTGGCTCAGTTGCGACAGAGTGGCAGTCTAGAGTCTGCCATTGGAAACTTCCAGAGATTGTCGGTTATGGTTCCTAATATTTCAGAGAGGCGTCTTGTAGTGCTTTTCATGGAGGGACTGACGGAGCCATTGAGAGGCTGGATCAAAGCTTTTGATCCTCCTTCGTTACAGGAAGCTATGAAGAAGGCACAAAGCATGGAGTTGGCAGCACCATCCATAAAATTCAACTCCAGAGGCACTTCTTCATTCAGGGACAATAAGGGCTTCAACAAAAACAGAGACAAATCAGATTGTAACAAAGATAAATCAGATTTTAAGAATGATTCAAAGGGTAAATCAGTAGCACCACCGTTGGATTGAGAGGCTCTTAATGATCTACGCAGGAAGAAGCTTTGCTTTTACTGCAAAGGTCCCTATGATGCCAATCACGATTGTCCTTTGAGGCCTAAGGGCAAGGCAAATCGGGTGATGTGGGCTTATTATGAGGAGTCGAAATCTGATAGTTCCGAACAGCAGGAGAGTTCTGAAGAGTCAGAGTTAGAGGCTTCAGAGCCTAAGGCAGAGGCAGAGTCAGAACTTCAGATTCAGGAGGCACGCCTATCTAGCATTCAGCAGGAGGGTTCATTCCGGATTCGTGGAGTTTTGGCAGGACAGAGGGTCATTACCCTTCTTGATACAGGAGCCACACACAATTTTATCGAGTCTATTTAAAACATCTCTTCCATTCAATCTTCATCATTTTTGCAGGTGGCGTCCAAAGGAGAAGAATAGAGCAGCAGATTTGAAGTTATATTTCAAGATTCTTAAGCTCAAGGTTGCTGATTCTTCATCAATTTTTTCAGACTAGCAGCATAAGACCTTGGCTTTTCATGCTTTTTCATCTAGAAGATCAAACTTTTGAAGAAGGTCAAGATTTTCAATTTTCAGCCATCTGGGTTTCTTCATCTTAGTCTTTTGAAGAATTTTCAAGAAATTTTCTCAAGTTGCAGCAGCTGCTTTTTCTTTGCATGTTAGTGAAATCCTTAGAGTTTGCAAATTTTAATCATTTGGGTCCTCTTGAAACATTCTTCTGAAGAAAACCCATATCACAACTTTTTTCGAGAAAATTTCAAATTCTAGGGTTGACTGTTTTTTCAATCAGCCATCAGTGTTTTTCAAATTTGATCAACTAGGCCCATTTCTAATTGTATTTTGAACAAAACCTAGGTGCCAGCCTTTTTCAGAGAAAATTGAAGAAATTAGGGTTTGTTGCTATTTTAGTCTACATTCAAAAATTTCAATAAATGGACGATCTGGGTTGTCTTGTAACAAAATTCTAAGCAAAAACCATATCTCAGAAAAAATTCCAAAATTGTCTTCGTTTGAAGCTGAAAAACCAACATTCTAAAAATAGTAAGTTGCTCAAAACTTGTCTGAACCTAGGCGAGTTTACAGTCATTCTTCAAGGTTTTCAAAATGGAATACAATCTTAATGATTTCAAGACTAAATCAGCTCTCTACCTGATTTCATCAAAACAGCTGAGACAAATTTGTATCACATCAAGCCGGTGTTTGATCTACATGCTTTGGAGAGCGCAGGCAACACTACAATCAGAAACTTGGGACACTCTGGACTCGTTGCAGCAGCATCTATTCCTATTTCAGTTCAGAGCCTCGAGTTTGTAATCGCTTAAGCATTACAATCTAATGACAAGGGAGATTCAATCAGTTGATGGCAGATTGATATATAGTCTGAAACCTGATGTGATCGAGAAATGCTTTTCCATTCCTCCTTGGCCTGAAAGTGTCACTATCTTTAAGGGTGAATGTGAAAGGATATGGGAAATGCACAAGGACAAGTATAAGAAGAAGATTGTGCAGAAGTGGATGAAAGAAAACATAAGATTCTACCAAGTCACATTTCCATGATGTTAGCAAGGTTTGAATAAGTGGCCAATGAGGTTAAAGATTTCCTAAGATCAATTATAGATGGAGAGGATATCTTAGAAAAGCGTAACTTTGCTATTGAGGGTATAGATGCACCTTACTGGGACACAGTTTCCTACTTTTTAGCAGATGTCATTGAGATTTAAAGCAACTTTCTTCCAGAAGCTTTCTTTCTGCTTCTTTCTATTCTTGGAACAATTCTTATCCATTCTTTGAAGAAGAGAAAGAAGATAAGTATAATAGTTGGCATTTCCTACTTTTCTTGCTTTCTTAGGTATTAGATGTTATCTTCTTTCTAGGTTTAGAAATAAAGCTTGCTTGCTGAGCAAGCCCTACATTGTGAAAGCAAGGAGATTTTAGGGTTCCCTACTCCTCTACTTGCCTATAAATAAGAGCCTTTGCTTATTAGTTTTCTTTAATGATTATTGTGATAGCAAATTGCGAGCCTGAAATGCAACAAGTTGTTATTTAGTGTCAGTTCACTTTGTGTTACAACCATGCTAGTGATAACAAAACATTGAGCCTAAGTGCCTTCTATTGTTATTCAGTGTTGTTCAATTGTGTTTATGATAGCGAATTGTTGAGTCTCTTTTAGCCAACAAGTAGTTATTGTAATTGATGTTCCTTTTGCGTAATAACAAGTTTTGCAAGCCTCTTTAGCTGCAAGTTCTTGTTCCAGGCATGTGTTTGGTAATTTTTGTTCCAGAAGTTTGAGAAATAAAATCATGAGCCTCCTTTGTCTTGGTATAATGTCTCAGATTTCCGTTTATTGTGTTATGCTTTTGTGATCTTAATTTTAGCCTGCATTGAAGTGTGTAGATGTATGTTGAGAAAGAGTTCTTTTAAGCCTTTGTCAGAGAATCAAACCTTGTTCATTTCTAAATTCTCTTGCTCTACGTATTACTTGAGAAATTAAAAATGTCTTTAGCTTAAGTTAGTCGTAGTTGAAAGTTCTTAATCAGAAAATCTCAGCTGCAACGTTTGTGTTTTATAAACCTTGTGCTCTAGCTGAAACAAAAAGATAGGCAAATTAGTTTTAATTTACTTTCTTTCATACCATCAGCAAGAGGGAGCTTCCCCTCCTAATTTGAAGAGCAATTTATTTGTTCATAGCTGTCTGTTTCAAATTCACATTCCAGAGGTGTGAATTAAACGCCAACAAGGCATAACCTCTAACTTGTTCTATAGGCACCAACCTACAGGAAGCACCAACTCCCTCAATTTGTAGGCACCAACCCCCACTTGCCAAGCACCAACTGAGCAAAAGTTAATAACTTCATAAACAATGTTCCACCTTAAATGTTGCTTCTTCAATAGATGATGGACAATTCTGCTCAAATATCTCCTTCAAATCTGCTTATAATCCTGATTTGTATCTGTTTCAATATGCTCCAAAGTCTTCTTTAATCTTGCATGAAACCTTCTTTACAAATCTTCATATGCTATATTTATATATTTGCTGTTAGATATCTGCTCTTCTAGGACTGATTATTCATGTTTTCACTTGCTCATCTCATATGTTTTTATATCTTCATGAACTGCTGTGTATATATGATGAACACACTTTACTGCACACAAATATCTTCAATATAAATCAAATTTGCTCTTCATACTTTGCTATCTCTCTTATTTATGCTCAGAAAGTATTCATCACATACACATTCTCATTCACTCACACTCACCCTAAGTAAATCTGCTGATATGTATTTGATATATCTTTAATACTCCACACACCACACACCTTCATATGCATATCTGAATATGTTTTCTGGATATTAACTTTGTTCTCCACATACTCTCATTCATTCAGTTCAGTCGCACCTTTTTTTTATTCTCACGATCCTGATTCACAATTTATATCTTATACTTTTAACGAAATGATGCATCTCTTAAATGTAGATAACCTTTTGAAGGGACATCACTTTTTATTAACAAAACTTACCTCTTAATCGCACCTCCTCATTAATTTAAATCTGAAGTTTCATTAGAAGAGAATTGTGCTTTTTTCGTAATGATTCACTTCCTATTATTGAACGAAATCATTGCAACTTTAGTTAATAAAATTGCTGCCTTTGGTGATTTAAATGAATCACTGCCCTTTTTTTGTCATCACCTCTCTTTTGTCTTATTCTATGTTTGTCTTATATGACTGCTCTTCTAAATCCAGTCGCTGCTTTTTAGTTGCTATATATTTTGTCTTTATTCCTCTTTTGTCTTTATGTGACTTTTTGTCTTTTTATTAAAAATATCAATCGTTGTTTTTCACTTTTAATTGCTCCCTTCTATCAACACTTAATCTCTACTTTAACTTTTATTTGTTTTGTTTTTTATTACCCAACTTTAATTGCTGCTATCTTAGAACAATTGCTGACACCATAAACTTAATTAACTTAATTGCTTCATTATTTATCATTGTCATTTTCAATATTGAATTTCTGTGCCTTTTTAAATATCATAATCGCTGCTTTAAATCTGTTGTCATATTTGCCTTATGTCTGATATAAATCTGCTGCATTCTCCACATCTACTTCTGCTTAAGAATCGAATGACATTGCATTGTAGACCTTAATCATCGCTGTGCATTTGAAGTCATAGAATTTGTGTGTGACCAAAGTAAGTGGCTTTCAAATATGTTATCTTCAGTCATGCCATTCTTCTTACTTTACCTTGACATCAATGACAATATCCAACAATCTCCTCATTCTATTAATGATAGCAAGCTTCGTCTTTGTACCTTTGACATCAATGATTAAGCTACATCAGCCACGATGTTTCATTTGAGACTCTTATTCAAAATATAACATAAACTAGTAGTTTTAACTTTTGTATCTTTGCCATTTTTCTATATTCTTTTGCATTTCCACTTTTCTAGATCACTCATACTTTGTCATTAAGCTCAATATATACTACCACTAGGTTAGGAATTTGTGATGTATATTGAAATGTCATCTAGATGGTGCTTCACCCTTAAATGTATTGCCTATGAGATAACTTCTAAGTGTACAAATTTGCAGGTTGGGTTCGGTTAACTTTGGTAGAGCAATATTTAATCTCTTGCAAGGAATGCAGTCAAACTCCTAATGAAATACTCTTGAATAAACTATATAACATGAAGGTATCTTGAATTCACATACTATATCCATTTTTCTTTTATTTGTTTTTTTGCTTCCTACCAATGTAGAAGATATACTTTACATGAATTCCTGTTTTACAATGTAATCTAGTTTTCTTTATTTTTCTGTATAGCAGGTATCAGAAGATGAAGTTGTGGTATCTAATTGTGGGCTGGATGATGTGTCTGTGTTGCCTTTGATAAAGGCACTTGGAAAGTATGGGATATTCTCACTCCTGGATTTGTCTCACAATTCCCTAGGTGAGGTCTTCTTTATCTTTTCTAATATATCATGAAAATAGCGTATATAATGCGTGCACTTACAAAGACTAGAAGATGTACTTGGCTATTATGTTCTTTTAGACAAGGAGGTTCCTACTTGTGCTAAGGGTGGTTCATTTGACTTGATGGCATATTTTGGAATATCTGTTTTCAATTTCACCTCATTAACACCTTAGGACATGAAAACTTGTTAAATTCTGTCAATGTCTCTTATAGTTTGGTTCATTGATATCAATTTTTGTGATAATTTTTGTGCCAAAGATTGAACCTTTCTTACAAGTGTTTATGTTCTTTATGTGATATTTATTCTAAATATTTAAGACTGCAAAGTCGGCCTAGGGTAAAACTCATTAACCTTATATATACATTTAAAGCATATCTTTATTGGTGTTGGCTGCTCTATTATGAGTATGATATGCATATAGGCACGTGTATGTGCATATACTGGAAACATGCCTCATTTATTGATTCATATAATGCAAAATGATGACTAAGAAGTTTGGTTCACAAGAGATCCTCTCGTCGTGAAAGCAAGGAAAGCAAGATTTGCACGTGATCATACGTTTCAATAAGCAAATCATTCTCAAACAAATACAGAATCTATGTCGAGTATTTGTAGTGGTTTGGCATGTTGTTGGTATAAATAATTAGGTTGTATTCTCGATTAGGGGGGTCTAATGAAAGATTTCCCAAGCTAGCAGCCCAACACACAACACCCCATCCATGCAACAGAAGCAATAATCTAAAGCTACAATAACTTTTCTTAATTGTCTCTAATAGCATTACAATTTGCATTATAAAAATGTATTATGCTATAGGGAACTACAACAGTTCCTTCAGATTGTCTCCCCTCTCTGTATGAGGGTTTCCATAACCTTCCTCATCACAATTCCCTATTTGATTTCCATGTCTCTATTATCTTTTCTTAATTTTTCTAAATATAGTTTTCCATTCCCTCTTCTTTATAAATAGGGGTCCATTTCCTCTGTTCTCTTTCCTTGAGATTCTAGAGGCACATTCACACTAAAAAAATAAATTTTAATATAATGCCGCCTCAATCAAGAGAACCTGCCAGATCCTCTAGCCAACAACAAAAGAAAAACCATAACAAGAAACAATTGCAGTATAGAGTTGTAAGCACCACCTCAAGGAAGAATAAAGAGCTAGGGGAAAATGCATAGAAGAAGCCACATGGCCAAAGAAGAAATTGCCTGAGCTCCAAAATGATAGAAAGATTGACCCAAGGAAAAGAACCACATAGTCACTGAGCAAATCAGAGCCTCTAGATGCAAGAAACAGCCAAGGAAAAAGATAATCAAATGCTACATGGTTAAGGAATGATCAAACATCTCGATGCAACAAAAAAAAAGGTAGGTAAATGGTTTGAGTAGCCACAAAGAAGATTAAAGGTCCAAGAAGAAGTGCCATGCTGTCAAGGAATGATATCAAAAGAATAGCTTTGCAAATAAGAAATTGTTCCACATGAACATTAGGTTAATTGCCATCGGTCCAATGAAATGTGTGCAGTTGAAGAAGGCAAGAAACAAGCTGCCAAGAACAGAATGGGCCCTGAATCAGTCACCAGGTGTAACATTGGTAATAAATTAGAAAGAAAAGCTTTGCATGGTGTCTACATTGCTTCAACAATAGACACAAGAAATAACTTGATCCATGGTGCTGCCATGTCTAGAAAATGGCAAAAAGCACATAGATTTATAAGTCTAACAGTTTGCAGTTTTAAAAGCTCATGATTTGTCCTTTATATTTGATTATATGTGTAATGAACCGGACTAATTTTTTTTGTTTTTTCCAATTACAATTACAATCAACACGCACCCGTTAAGGTTAGTTTGAAAACCAAAACGATGTGGAAATAACTCTAACCAAGAATGTGCCCATGACAGACGAACATATGGTCAGAGGATTTGATACAATGCAAAACTGGAAGGAACTCTAACCAAGAATGCGTCTAGGAAAGACGAGCATATGGTCAGAGGATCTTATGCATGCTAAACTGAAAGTAACTCTAACCAAGAATGTGCCGAGAGATGGCAAGCATATGGTCAGAGGATCCCTATGAACTGCTGTCTGAAGTAACTCTAACCAAGAATGTGCCAAGATTGGCGAGCATATGGTTAGAGGATCCCTAGGTTGCAACTAATAAATTACAATGATTTAACAAGATAAATAAATGGCTGGCAGTACTACTGAACAACCTTACAATGAAGATAATATCCCGCAAGCACACTGAATTAATGAGATTATCAAGCTGCAACTGAATAGAATATCTTTCAAGTATCAAATATGACTTTCAATGCTCAATCCCAGCCCACAGGACACATTTCTTAACTCTGATATATCAGACCAACAACTGAAATATGTCAACCAACAACCCTAGAACTCACCAAAATACTTGCAACTCACTCAATACTTGCCAGAATGACATGAGACTTGATGCAAACGAATGCTAGGATGATGACAATGAAGCCTAGACTGAGAAACAGTTGACAAATTGAAGTATTTTTTTTTCTAAACATTTGCCAGGTAGACCAGAAAGGTTTGGCCTCAAGAGGGGCGATTTTCACTAGATAAAATTAAAATCTTCATTAAAAATTTTGCAAACTAGCACAAATGGTCGCCCCTCGCAAAGAAATAGATTGGGGAAATGCCTAGAACAATTTTGTTTTTATTTCATGAAATATGAGCAAAAACTGCAATTAGCTATGCTAACCAGCAACTCCAAAATGTGACTAAAATGCAAGAACTCGACTACAATATGTAAGAAACTCAACTACAATGTGCAATAAACTCAATTACAACTAATATCTCAACTAGTTGTTATCTTTCAAGTAAGAAGTCAAGCCCAAGCTAGGAGGTATGCATTCCTCGAAGCAACTCTGAAAATATTTCAGCAGCATAACAATATGATAGAAAATAAGATGTCCAAATGAAGACCCAACCTCTCCTTATATAGCTTTTGATAAGAACTTCTAGAAGCCTCTAGAAAGTGCGCCCAAATTAATTGAATTTCAAATCCACTTTTCCACTTGTATTTGTATTTTATTTAATCTTCAATTATCTCCTTCCTTGGGCGTCCAAACATGAGGAGATTAATTCATTTTTAATAAAATAAAACTCTTCCTTCAAATAGGTGTCCACTTCCTCAAGCAATATTTGGCCTTAGATATATTTAAAATAACCTTCTGATGAGACATCCACGCCTCAAGACCCCTTTTAAAAACAACTTAAAGTCATATTGCTAGGCCAAGGGGTTAATGTGAAAATATAACATTATTTTAATTAAAATAACTTATCTCTCCAAAAATTCATCAAAAGACCAAGAATCAACAATACCAATTGAATTGCCTGAAGAGGAAAGCCTGCTGAACTGATGCCAACTGCACTGCTGCCAAAAATAGAATTTACTAAAAATAGTAAATTCAGAATGTTGCTCGGATCAAAGTGAATGCGATACCATTGTGAAGCTTTCTGGAAACCCAAAAGGAATCCAAAATCCAAACAACCAAACTCCAACATGCAAACCCCAAAATCTTCAAAAGAGACCATCAAGCAGTCGCAAACCCTAATTTTGCCTCTGACTAGCCAACAACACACCGAGGATAGGCTATCAATCACTGGAAAGTGTAGGGCTAAAAATAGGGACATTACAATATGCATAAAGGAATAATAATCAGTTATCCAGCCAACCAACATTTGACTTATCATCTGTGTTCCACGGACCTTTTGAGGCCGAAGGGATGGGGAACTTATTTGGGGCCAGCGTTCGGGGCGTTCCTAGGGGCCCATTTTTAGGGGACGGTAGGGGACGGCGACATACATATATATATATGATTTTTTCAAAATTTATTAATATATTATAGATAGAGAGAGGGAAAGAGAGAGATATATGTCAATAAATTAATAATTGCTAACAACAATATCAATATATAAATAAATCGCGAGAGTAGTAGCATAACAACATAATAAATGTCATTAAAGCATTATAAAATTTATCATAGCAATATCAAACATCAATAAAACCATGGTCTATCAATATCAATAAATCACGAGTGGTAGGAAATGGAACTAAGTAAGTGCAGCTCCCAGCTCCTCAAGGCGTCCCAACACAAACAAAATGCAACTTGAGTGAAGAAAAAAACGTAGTCAAATAGAGCCCAGTCACGACTTTACTCTAAGCGTTAGAAACAAAAACTTGAAGAAATTTGTTTCATGCCTCTTTAAAATGCAAAAACATCTGTTAAATGCTGTGTTACACAGGGACACGTCCCCTACCACAAAACCCCCTGTACCTATCCCCATCCATCCCAGGGACGGGGGGACACATCAGGGACAGTCCCCGACCATCCCCGAATCAAGAAAATTCATAGGAAACGGCGGGGAACGTTTCCTCTTGTTTGGGAACGGTCCCCCGTCCCCGGTGACGGCGGGGGACGTTGGGAACGTCCCTCGCTGTCCCTGGGGACGGCTAACCATCCCCTGTGTATATGGAGCTCCAAAAAATTAAAGAACATAAAATTTTGTTTTTTAAAATATTTTATATTGCTATTAAATGTTTTGTGGGCCAACAACAACATAATGTGCTTGTGAAAAGTCTAAAAACAAAAATTTAAATAAAACTTAATAAAGTTTCATAAGATTCAATGATATTATTTGGCTCTCATGGCAAGCAACGGCAGGGGCGATGACTTCACACAGCAAAACACAGGAAAATTTCTGCCTCGCCTCAGTCTAAACAATTTTTTGGCATTTTGCTCCTATGTTTGGGCATTTAACAGAGACGTTTTTGCATTTTAAAGAGGCATGAAACAAATTTCTTCAAGTTTTTGTTTCTAACACCTAGAGTAAAGTCGTGGCTGGGCTCTATTTGACTACTTTTTTTCTTCACTCAAGTTGTATTTTGTTTGTGTTGGGATGCCTTGAGGAGCTAGGAGCTGCACTTACTTAGTTCCATTTCCTACCACTCTCATGATTTATTGATATTGATAGACTATGGTTTTATTGATGTTTAATATTGCTATGATAAATTTTATAATGCTTTAATGACATTTATTATGTTGTTATGCTACTACTCTTGCGATTTATTTATATATTGATATTGTTGTTAGCAATTATTAATTTATTGACATATATCTTCTCTCTTTTATCTATAATATATTAATAAATTTGAAAAATCATATATATATTATTTTAATATTGCGTCCCCTCTCCCAGTCCCTGAATGGGCCCTAGAGGCGTCGGCGGCGTCCCCATTCATCTCCCATCCTATCCCCAAAATGGAATAATGTAAAACATAGGAGCAAAATGCCAAAAAAATGTTTAGACTAAGCTGAGGCTGAGATTTTCCCGTGCTTTACTGTGTGAAGTCGTCGCCCCTGCCATCGCTTGCCGTGAGAGCCAAATAATATCATTGAATCTTATGAAACTTTATTAAGTTTCATTTAAATTTTTGTTTTTAGACTTTACACAAACGCATTATGTTGTTGTGGGCCCACAAAACATTTAATAGCAATATAAAATGTTTTAAAAAACAAAATTTTATGTTCTTTAATTTTTTGGAGCTCCATATACATGGGGGACGGTTAGCCCAGTCCTCGGGGGTTTTAACTTGAGGGACATTTCCCCAACATCCTTGAGTCAGTGGCGGGGGACGTTCTAGACAGAGGAAGCGTTCCCGCGCCGTTTCACCGTAATTTTCTGATTTGGGAGACTGTTGTCCCCGATCTCAATCACTGGGGCCGGATGGGGGCAGTCTGAGGTTTGAAGGGTAGGGGCGGCGTCACAGTGTAACCTAACTTATCTCATTAATATCAAATGTAACCTTATGCACTAATTCTTTCTTTGCGATCTATCACCAAGGCAAAAATACTCACGGAATACATAGTTCTCCTACAACAATAGTATACATGTCCTATAGCAGAAAATATATAGTCCCTGTTGCTTTTTAGCGGCATTTTATAAACACACAAAACTATTCTGATGCAGGTGGTAGTGAAAATATTTAATAACCACTAACCTTCTGGGTTATAGAGTTAGTTATATGTCATAATCCCCTTCTAGTTGACATCTCTCAGGCATATGATTAGCCTATTATCTCATAGACCCTCGTGAAATTTGATAAGATGGATAAGGGGTTTTGATAGACTTGGCGGCTTCAATTGTCGATGTTGATCGGTTGGCTTTTCGTTCGAGGCTCATTCGGACACTTTGCTTTCAGTTGCTATTTTTAGCGGTTTTAGCTCAGTAGACACCACCGCTATTTTAGCGATTATGGTTTGATCGCGTCTTGAGAATCCACTTCATGATAAATCGACAGTTGGTTAAGTGCATTGGGTATATGTCGAGAGATATTAATATTTAGATTTAATTAAATCAATGAGTGTGGAATATAATATAAAGTTATTAAATATTATAACTTAAGTGATTTTGGCTGAAGGGGTCGCCCATCATGGAAGGGGCCATTTTAATTATATTTTATAATTAAAATGTGATTTAAAAACTATTGAAAAATTAAATGAAAAGTTCGAATTATTTTAATGATGCCTTTTTGAAGGAATTCGCACTTTTGAGGAAGATATAAGGGTTTCATTGAAATTCGAGCCATTATGTTATTGAATATTGAAAATTGATCAAGTCTTCAACCAGAGCACGGAAGCCAAGGGTTTCAGTCTCAGAGCATTGGGGAACGAGCCATCTCCAGTGAAAGCAATTTAGAGGTTGTGAAATATCATCTGATTTATTGCCAGGCAGAGAGATTTCTTCATTCAGAAGTAATCACAGAGCTTCAGAGTTAATTTATCTTCAGGGTTTTTGGCCGGGAATACATTCAGAAAGGTTCTATCACCTTGGGCGCTTATTTCACAAATCCCATACTGAGCTGATTGAGCCGTACCTTTTTATTAATTGCTGCTGACACCAGCCGTACCATCCTACAGCAGGCTGTACCAGCAGCAAGGGCCGTACTTGTTGTCTTGAGAAAAGCGCTTAGCTTTTTGGCCTCTAGTCTTCACCAACAGGGGCGCCTTTTTACCTGGCATTGTTTGGATCTTCTGACAGAGGGAGAAAGGGTTATCTGTTGCAGCCGTACCAGATCAAGGACATTTCCATCTTGCTGCAAATCAGGTTTTTGAAACAATATTTTATATTATCTTGTATGCATGCTAGAGATCTTCTATTGTAATCATCTGAAATGAATAATGAGATCATAGAATAACCATTTCAAAGGTTTATTGCTTCGATAAACGTTTATTTGAATTTATATGAATTTCTTGCAAAATCGCATTCTTTCACTATTTATGCAAAAACACTCAAAAAACCAAAAATACACAAAACAATAAAAAGCGGTCAGATTCAGAAACAGGGAAACAAGGGTTTCACCATTATATAACCAAGAAGCAAGTTAAATGAAGTTACATGGGTTTTCTTGTTAGGCTTGATACCCTTTTAGAATTGTGAAAACCACAAAACCACAAGCCATAGGATCAAACGAACAAAGACACCTTCCACAAGAGATGCGCACAATATGTGCAATATTCCTCAACAAGAAAAGCTACAAAAGCAAGAGACTATCAAAAGATATGAAAGCTGGAGAGTTAATTACAATGAGGGTTGAGTGCTATATAGAAGCAAAACTTTAAAAGCATAAAAGCACTCCTAAGTTTAGCTTAAGTGGATGAAAATAAATTAGACTAATAATCAATTAAAGAGTAATTAATTATTAGCTAATGCATGATGGGTCTAGACAAACAAGGCCTTGTTAGGTACCCATGTGTAATGGCATAAATTTGCACCCCTCGCAAATTCCCTTTTTATGCACCTTCTACCTTAGACAAATTAAGTCCGACGATCCTATTCCACGTCCTTCACTCACTTCCCATGTACTTGGCAGCTTTTTTTTGTATCGGTGGAGGATATTCTTTCGGGGACACTAGTGTGGTGCATGGACGTCTATACAACGTGTTGTCGTCCTGATAGGATTCTTGTAACGACCTATTCCTTGTGTAAATTAAAATTTTCCAATTCTCACTTTAAACATGTAAAGGTAACATGTAACAAAGATAAAATAATAAAAAATTTCCTTTCTTTATTGATAAATGTATACAAGTTACAATATATTTCCATATGAATTCCATTTCCGTTGAAAATATAAATCAGAGTTGAAAAGTAATACAGTTTCATGCATAGCTCGCAATCTTTTGCACAAATAGAAGTAAGAAGGTCCAGGAATGCATCCTTTCAAATCTTGGAACATCGACCGGTTGCTGTGGAGGAGAAACATCACTCGAGCGCTTTTGCGCGAACCACAGACTTATAATGCGGTCCCTCGCACACCTATCGTTAAATAGATGGCCCTCCCTTCGAAGAATAGATTGGTAGGGTATCCTTTAATGATTACGAACTGAGCATAGTGCTGTGCCCTACACAACTAGAACCTTGCTATTTCACAATCTTGAACTAGTACTTAGATCACAATGAACTGACAGTGTAGTCTCAACTATCTCACACCTAGGTGGATGTCGTACCTTTCACTACTTTAGCCAAAGTATTCTCATTCAGTACTTCGAATGAAGGTCATCTATCATAAACACTACTCAGGGCCGATTTGACTTGGGGCTGTTTTACTCTACGCGTAGGCTATGTCCTTCAATGGGTTTAGTTTACCCCAGACTTCCTACTTCAGACAGCCTACTAGAAATGAGTCAATAAACTAGTATCAAATATCCTATCTCCTGTTTCCGGAAATCTTTATCCTAGGAGTGAAGTTTGCTAGTGTTAACCTAATAACATAAGCTAGGATTATACTTAGTTTGACGGCATTTCGTTCCTAGACGATATTATATACTCTACATATTCTCCATATACGGAGATCATACAAATTTGTAAATTCAAACAAATGCACATATAATTTCTTTAAAGCATAATGTATTTTAAGCTAAGCTATCCTTAAGCCCTTAATACAATTGATTTCTTTCTTTAAACCCCATTTTCTATAAAATCTCCTTTAAATCTATCAGTTAACTATATTGACTTGCTCAAGCATTTTCCTTTACATGCATTGATATCCCTTAATCTTTTACCCCTCATTTCTAATGAAATCCCTTAAACAATTATTCATTAACAACTTATCCAAAACAATATTTGATTGCTAAGAACAGTTTATGTATTTCATACCAATTGCAACTAGCAACTTAAGAATAAAAAGGAAGACAATTTAACAAAAATCCCAATTTAGATAACATGCCTGTAAAATTAAGCTCCTTTCCAACATAGTTTTGACAGCAGCCTTCAAATGAAGATGGCAGATTGTAGTTTTCCTCTTCCTCCAATGTAGAAAACTTTTTCCCAATACACTCTCCTTAAATAAAAACTTCTTTATTGGAAAATTGCTAACCACTTCTTCCTTAGATAAAACACAGTCTAAAAACTACAGTTGAAGCAGACTCTAACTCTCTCACTAAAATTATTATGATGGAAAGCATCATTACCAACTCACAGCAGCAGCTTAGAATTTAATATGAGAACTCTCCAATATGCCAAAGATGAATAGCAAAAGGATGCCTTTCGAATGGAGAGCAGGGGAGTATTTATAAGCCGTATAAGCAACAAAATCCTCAATATTGGGCATGTAAAATGACAACCAGACATGCTTACTCAGTCAAAACGTCACATGGCATGTTTATAAACCCTAAGTCATGTTTTAAAAGAGTGATTCGACCATATTGAGCCAAAATTTGAAGAATTCTTCAACTCATGTCATCAAAAACGCCACCTACAGGTAGCATGTTTTTGCCAGTCGCATAAAATTAAATGATTCTCTTTGCTGCGTTTTAGGTCAAGGTTCTACTCACTACAGCACTGAAATTTGTTGCCATTTCCCCTTCTTTCAAGTTTGAAATCTTCTTCCTGCGTTTTTGCTGCGCATATAGTTTCTTCATTTTCACGGGAAAGTTCAAGTTTGTATTTTGTTTAATTTTTCCAATAGTTTGTATTTCAAATATTTCCTCTTAAGTAGAATTCGACCTTTTGCAATATATTATTAAAACTTTAGCGGCTATTTTTTTTCAAATACTTCCTTCCTTTATATATTGCGTTCATTATCTTTTATAAAATAAAGTCCAATGTTTATTCTTTTAAACATTTGCAAATATTTCCTTATATTTAAATTTTTAATATTATATATTTACATATTTTATATATATGTATTCTATTAAATATTAATATATCTATATGTATAAACTTATATATATATATATATTTTCCGACATTACTTTCGTAATGTATATAAGCTTATATTAATTTTAATATTAATACATATACTTTATAAAATATATAAATATACAAGTATTTACACATTCCTTAAGTATTTATGTATATATTTATAATCACATTATTAATATATACATTTATATATAAATATATATGTAAATCTCCTAGACAATAATATTTAAAATTTAATTCCCTTATTTATTTAATTATATAATATTATTATAGTCTTTTAAAATATATTAACATATAAATATTTAAATGCCAGTGTGATGTCCCCATCCTATTCGCAGTAGGTGAGTTAGCCTATTATTTAGATCCCTCATTAGGTTGAGCCGAGAGTGTCAGAGAGAGGGATCATCAAGTTACTAGTGTTTGGTAGCTCCAGTTTTAGGTTGTTTGAGTTGGCCTTCAGCCGGAGTGCATTTTTAGGAACTTTCTATTTTTAGAAAGTTAGGTCAGGCGGAAGCTGCTATTTTGGGCAGGGCACCTGGTTCAACTATTCAGCTCAGAGTCGACCCAGTTATTCAGTTTGGTGACCAGACGGAGAAATAAGGAGTATTTAATGATTTATTAAATATTTAATATTTTGACTTTATAATAAAGTCACTTTATTAATATATTTAAATATTAAGTGATTAAATGATATATTATAAAGTATTTTAATACTTTATAATAAAGTGATTTATTTTGACTTAATGAATAAATATTATTCATTAAATAAGGCGTCATTTAATTATTGTTATTTCTCCTAAGTTCAAAAAGGCGTATTAAATCATTTATTAAATGATTATTTTTAAAGGAGTTTGGGTCGAACTTTTCAAAGGCAAATATATATTCACTCAAGGCAAAATCGAACCATTATGAGATTATTATTCGACTTTTGTCTTTTTGCTCTGAGCATTGGAGTTTGCAAACCCTAGGGTTTCTGGCAGACAGACGTTTCTGGAGAACGAAAACTCTTCAGAGATTAGGCAGACTGAGGCTGTGCAATACCAGCTGAAGCTTGCACCTGGTGATTTCACACAGAGGTCACAGATTGTGCTTATTCATCTATTCAGACGGAGATTTACAGAGTTATTCATCAGTCAATAAAGGCGACTTCATCAGAGATCATTCTTCAGAGTGTTGGCACATTTCCCAAGGAGCCGTACTTTGTCATTTATTGCTGCAGCAGGCCGTACTTTTCTGTACTTCCCAGGCCGTACTTTCTCTTCTCCAGAGGAACGCATATATTCTTCAGTTTCTGGTGATTGTATCTTGGGCGCCTTGGTACTGGAGATTGTTTCTTGCCTGTGACTGGAGAGCAAAGTGGATTTATTATTTTCTTCATGCATTTATTGCTGCTACAGCCGCCATCCAGGTTCTTCAATAAAATTTCATGTATTTCATTCTTTATTCAGATTTTGGTATTGTAAAAGCTCTAAAAAAATAATATAATGGTGCGCCCATGTTCTCTGAGCATATTTGAGCTTATTGTATGAAGTTTTGAATTTATTTGAATTTATTAGCATTTTAGAAGGAAAATCGCAGCTTTCCATTTTGTCTGAAAAACTCATCAAAAACACAAAAAAACCAAAACTTGCAAAAACAACAAAATCTCAGTTAGGGTTTCGAATTGAGAACCATCGAGTTCGACATCGAGTATTTTAAATATATATATTTTAATATAACTATAATAATTTTATATATAATCGTTAATATATAATTACTTAAATATATATTTAACAAATATATAAATATATCGTGAGCCAGTCAACAACCCGATATTATATATATATATATATATATTTACGTAAAGTCACCAGGCAATAATAATATAATATTATTATTAGCTTCATTATTCACAGGCAATAGGTAATGTGGGTATGTATATATATATATATATATATCACTGTATGCAGTGTTAACAAAAATGTATGTATACCATGTTGACACGTATATATGGGCACATCCATCTGCCGAGCATACATATGTATTGACATGTATATATGTGTTCATTATATATATGTATACACATACTCACTTGACCTATTAGCATATATCCATTCACGTTTTCCACATTAAGGTCAAAGCACAGTAAGTCAGACAAATGAGTAATCATCATTTTCTAAGCATAAAGAAGTAAATATAACTCCAAAAGCCTAAGGATGACTTATCTAGACCAACATAACTGACTTGATTTCATAGAGCCTATACTGATGTGTGTGTATGCTCAATTTGGTAATCGTTACTGTTTATCCGACCAAGTTCCTCCCCGAGTGATATCTCTCCTCTGCCTGGAGGATTGATCCTCTTTCCTGCACATCATGACACGACAACGGGAGTCATATGCTCAAAACAAGGTAAAAACATCTCACAAGTTAGAATAACATTATTCCATAATTGTATGCAACATCTAATCAAGAATTAAATCAATAGAAGCATCAAACATATGAGACAATCATTTGATAACAAGAACAACATGTTTTATTCATCTAAAAGATTCAAACATTACAATGCGTTTCCCTATGCAGTAGTAGCTATACAATCGAGGTGTAACAATTCTTGCCTCTGGAATCCGTAGAGGTTTTACAACTCTCCATTAGCAATGAAGTGTAACGTTTCTGTGCCCTTGACTTACCTCAAATGACTCCTTTGCCTCCAATTTCACTTTCAAATGTCTATCTCCTTCATTCCTGAACAACTTCTTGATCTCTCTCTTCTATCTGTCTTGATCACATTCACTCTTGGCAACCTTCTTCATAGCATTTTCATTGCATTCTCACCTCCATTTTAGCAGCAAGTTGGTGTTTTATGGACTCAATCTCCTCGTTGTTGTGGCAATGTCGACATTTGCAAGCTTGCGAGCTCACTCCTTCCGTTTACTTTGAGAAGCATGTGGTTGAAGGTGACATTGTTCCATTTTCTTTTCGCTTAGCATCATTGCATTGTTTCGTAGCATATTGTTGCTTAGCATAGTGTATAGTACTTCCATTTCAATACTTTCTTTATCATATTTCTCTATTGTTGCTATATTGGCTGTCCGTGGAGGTGTAAACACTAAAGTGGAGGACTGACTAAGGCAGTCCTCTATACATAGCCCCAACATTTTTTTGTCACCGTGTGTGTAGGTATTTCGTTCGTGTGGAGCTTGTAGGAGGCTAGACCAATCGTAAGTTGGATTTCTACTATCCTTGCTTGTCATTTCATTTATAATCAATCTATCTTTCGAGTTAAAGTATTCTTCTTGCCATTTAGTTGTCTAGTTGCTTTATGTTTTTGTTATTATATTAAACTGCATTTGTCAGGTTGTTAGTAGGTTCTCTTTGAGTTTTGACTGTACTTTAGGTTCTCTTTCTATACGGATGCCAATGCCCAACTTAGATGCCAACGCACCGTGTTATCATCCGTTCCCCGCGCTGGAGTCCTATGATAGTGAGTAGCCTAAATAGCAATCTGGACTCTAGAAATCCGTTCACCTGGCTTCCTTAACCTCTCAGGTTGGAAAAAGGAAAGAGATAGATCAATTGCCCTTCCTTTTCACCCTCTTAAACGTCAAGCTTATCTTAAACAATCCCTTAACTTGAGGTAGATCAGGGTAGTTGATTATTATAGACCCTCCCATGACTTGGGGTCCTGAGCAGTCGGTCCCCCCCCTCTACATTTTGGTGAACTTGACATTAACTTTGTAGTAGCTATTTCTTTGTGTCGAGGTTCTTTCTCTTGTGTCTGCGTAGGTTGTGGGTTTTTGTATTGTGACGCTTTATGAGCTTCACAACCTAGTCTACAACTTTCAGATACATAGTTAGGAGTGTGTAAGACTTAGAGATGGATTTCTCAAGGGTCACTACGACTCTCGCTTCCTAGGAGATGGTATTGACGGGAGAGATGAGTTTCTTCGATGAAACCACTCGTACCCCTGCTCCTATTTCTCCTTAAGCTCCTCCTCTGGATGAGAATGACGTTTTCCCTATTCCCACAGAGCACCTCCTGGCTTTAGATAGGAGGCTTTTAGATCTCGTTGACCACTTATGAAAAGATCAAAACATGGATAGGTCTGCTAGAGTTGTTAATGAGATTAGATATACTGGACAAGGATCAGATAGGCATAAAGTTTCTTCGTGGCCTTACCGATTCAATGGAAACATATGTCCCTTCTTACAACCCTAGGGCAAGTATTACCCGAGGTCGTGAGCTCAACACTTATGAAAGACAAATTGGTGTTTCAATGCCTATGACATTAGTATGCATGGTTGAAATGGGCCCTTCCGTCAACATTTCCGCCCCTGCTCCGCCTCCTACTGTCAAGGCAAGTAGAATACCTCTAGGATTTAATGTTCTTCCTCTTGGGGGCAATTCTGTCCTTGGCTATGGGATATACAGCAAAATGGGGGCTGATGGTTCTAGTATGTCTAGTGGCTCCGGTGATGGCTCTGATGGCTGTCATGGCGATGCCTTTGGCAGTGGCTATGGTGGTGGCTCCAACAACGGCTATGGCGGCATCTCTGGTGGTGGCTTTGAGAGTGTCTCTGGCGGTGGTCTCCGTGGTGGTATTGGTGGCGGCTCCACTGGTCCTCTTTCTTCATCTGACCCTATTTTGAATGCTTTGCTACAAAATATGGGTCAAATGTAGAACTAGCTGGCAAGTCTTTTCCAAGCCTCTCCTCAACTAATCTTTCAACCCTTCTTCTAACATAGTCCTTTGTCGATGATGATTTTGAACACTCCCATCCCTCAAGGGATGGAAATTCCTAAATTTGAGAAATACTGTGGTAAAGGAAACCCTCAAACACACATGTTAGCCTTCAACTCGTTGTGTACAAAACTTCTTTCACCACGATGCCTTGATGGCCAAATTATTTCCTTGATCTCTCAAGGACACAACACTAGAGTGGTACTATTCCTTGCTAGACAACTCCATATTCTTATTCGATCAACTTGTTAATCAATTTCTTCGGCAGTTTCAGGATAACATCGGGCCGAGGATGACCTTTTCAGACCTCGTCCAATGTAAGCAGGGAGAGCACGAGAAGATTATTGATTTCATAGCTCAATATCAAACACTCTTTTCACAAATTTCTTACCCACTACCCGACTCAGATGTATAGAAGGTGTTCATTGGGAACCTGCAAAGACCTTGGCAAGAGAAATTTGCTTTAATGAAGTATCCTTCTTTTGTGCATCTATGCGTGGCGTTGTGGGAGTATCAGTAGATGGTTGTATAGTTCGGGTGATCTTCCTCATGCTCTTGTCTAGAAGGAAGGTCTATAGTGTTGATTTTGGGAAAAGGAAAATCTGTTGCGAATGTAGTCGCTGCATCAAATGATAAAGGCCTCAAGTGCAACAGATAGTTTACAAAATTATCTAAATCTTGTTCTTCTATTCCACAAAAACTGTTGAAGGATAAGGGTATAACCTTGGAGGATCCTCAACCTCTTAGAGAGCCTTATCTCGATTGGTATGATGGAAATGCGTTTTGCCAATACCATTGCGTCCATGGGAATGATACCAAGCGTTGCATGTGCTTGCGTCATGAGATACAGGATCGCATTGACAACGGTACCATTTGCCTCGATGGTAAAAAGCAAAATAGAAACAAGTTTGTGGCTAAGGCAAATAGTGAATTGCAGATTTATTTCGACCTATTTCTATCTCACTTTGCAAATTTGATTATTGATCCTTTTGCTGCTTCTCCTGAGCCTTAGCGTACATAAATGTGGTTTCATTTACTCATAGTCCTCCCCCTCAACTTGCGACTAGTTCACTAGATATAACTTTTACATCGCAAGGTCTACCCATGAATAGCAAAGACTCTCCTCTGTATATTCCTGCTCGCATCGATGGAAATATTATGACAGGAGTCCTCGTGGATCCTGCGAGTCGCATGAACATCATCACAAAGTAGATTCTTTTGTTAAATTTGTTACAAAGGGAGGAATATGAGAAGACGAAGACCACCATACGTACCCATGATGGCCTGTCTTGCTCCTTATGGCTCTATAACTCTTTCCGTCCTAGTGGGACCTAGTGTTGTGAATACTACCTTTGATGTCATTCCAGAATCTGACTTGCTCAAAGTGAAGCTAGGCATCCCATGGCTAGCTTTTGTGAATGGAGCCACTTTCGTTATTCATAAATGTCAAAAATTCTCTCATGAAGGTGCAGTGCATGTCGTGCACGACACTGGATATCAGCCATTGGTATCCTGTGGGGGATATTCGCTAGATCATTTTTGGCCCTCCTTGGTCGGTCTTCTTTCTCCAAGAATGGACCTGCTTCATCGAAATTACATTAACTATAAGATTTGGGTCAAGATGTAGCTGAAAATGACTTACCCCGTAGCGCAACAGTAGGTTGCTTCTTCCTCCCAAAAGGGGAAGGGGAACCTTGCTTGTGCTTAGGGGTCTTTTTCTTCTTCCTTTGCAGTTCCACTTGCTTTTGCCTCTCACCTTGTTGTGGCGCCTTTGACTTCCAACCCTATGTGTCTCTTTGGGAGTTTGATGGTGCCTGCTTGGCGGAGGGCCAAGCGTTTTGTGTTTGACCTTCCCGTCTTGCCCACGGTGCTTCGGCCCATTGTGTATGGTAAAGGTAAAGGAGGGTTTTCATTGGAGTCGCCTCTCTGTTTCTTGTTCCACCCTTTTAACCTGCTGTGCTTTCGTACCCTAGTGTGAATGGAAGAAATTCATTTTGCCTAAAGTGCTAGCGACACTACTTAGGGATTAGATGGAAGAAACAAAGGCAAAATATCTAAAACTTGAAGATACTAATGTCAATGATTTGGAATATTGCAAACTCATTGAGGGTTTAACAAAGATGGTGGTTTCACAGAAGCCCGCGATTATTGTGAGTATGTCTCTCTAATTTGGGAAGAGATATTTTGCTTACAAGACTAAAACTAAAATGGATGGAACAACAACCTTTCCTCTTGTTTCAGGAAAGATTATATTCTTTTCACTTCACAGAAAAGTAACAATAACTTTTAGAAAAACTCTTACAACAGCCTGCAATAAAATTGAGAGAGGAAATGAAGTTTTCTAAAAGCACAAAGACTTTTGTCACCTCCTCCAAGACGGGAAAACAATCTCCAAGCACAAAGTCTTGAGAATCTGAGATCCTATCTACCCTTTTAGAAAGATAATTTAAGAACAAGTTGCAACATATAACAGCACAAGGTCTATAAGTATAACGCATTCAAGAATCACCTAATATGGGAATTATCTGTAGTAATGCGTTTCATTTGACACTATTTAGCCGAGGAGTAGAGCCCTATTATTTTGAATGCTATCTTGTAGGTGTGTCTGCGAGGAAGGGATAAATACGAGGGAATGATTACTTTCGATCATTTTAGCAGCAGCTCCAATTATTCTGATTGTTTGGTTAGACCTTGAGAATCTTCAGTGCATTTTACAGGAACTTTCTATTTTTAGAAAGTTAGGTTCGGTAATTTGCTATTTTAGGCTGAGGGCACAGTTAAAGCGACTATTATTTCGAGTAGGCCCAGTTCTTCGGTTTGATGATGGGGGCGGAGAAATAAGGAAGTATTTAATGATTTATTGTGTAGAATATTTTGACTTTATATTAAAGTCACTTTATTAATATATTTAAATATTAATGATTAAATGATATATTATAAAGTATTTTAATACTTTATAATAAAGTGATTTATTTTGACATAATGAATAAATACTATTCATTAATAAGGCGTCATTTAATTATTATTTCTCTCCTAAGTCAACAGTGAATTGTGTAATATTAAGTAGATTATTTTAAAAGGAGATTTAGATTCGAAGACTTTCAAAGGAGTATATATTTTCACTCAAGACAAAATCGAACCATTATGAGATTATTATTCAACTTTTGTCTTTTTGCTCTGAGCATTGGAGTTTGCAAACCCTAGGGTTTCTGGCAGACAGACGTTTCTGGAGAACGAAAACTCTTCAGAGATTAGGCAGACTGAGGCTGTGCAATACCAGCTGAAGCTTGCACCTGGTGATTTCACACAGAGGTCACATATTGTGCTTATTCATCTATTCAGACGGAGATTTACAGAGTTATTCATCAGTCAATAAAGGCGACTTCATCAGAGATCATTCTTCAGAGTGTTGGCACATTTCCCAAGGAGCCGTACTTTGTCATTTATTGCTGCAGCAGGCCATACTTTTCTGTACTTCCCAGGCCGTACTTTCTCTTCTCCAGAGGAACGCATATATTCTTCAGTTTCTGGTGATTGTATCTTGGGCGCCTTGGTATTGGAGATTGTTTCTTGCCTGTGACTGGAGAGCAAAGTGGATTTATTATTTTCTTCATGCATTTATTGCTGCTACAGCCGCCATCCAGGTTCTTCAATAAAATTTCATGTATTTCATTCTTTATTCAGATTTTGGTATTGTAAAAGCTCTGAAAAATAATATAATGGTGCGCCCATGTTCTCTGAGCATATTTGAGCTTATTGTATGAAGTTTTGAATTTATTTGAATTTATTAGCATTTTAGAAGGAAAATTGCAGCTTTCCATTTTGTCTGAAAAACTCATCAAAAACCAAAAACTTGCAAAAACAACAATATCTCAGTTAGGGTTTCGAATTGAGAACGCGAGGTGCGACATTATCTGAAGTATAAAGAGTTATAATTCTTAGAACTCCTAATCCACAAATTAAGCTAATTTAATCTTTTAAACTTATAGCATAAAGACTACAAGAAATCAGATCAAAGTCTTACCACAATAGCCCCATGAGATCACAAGAATAATTCAAAAAACTGTATCACTATGACATAAGAACATAGTAATATCATGCAATAAGATTCAACACAAAGTTTGAAACCTTACATCCTTTCCTTGTATTGCTTGAAAATCAGGTTTACATACACAAAGCACAAAGTCTTCTTTGCTGTAAATTTCTGCGGAGTTCTCTCTCTATTGCCAAAAAGATAAAAATTTACAAAAGACCCCTTCAAGTATTTATATGAGAGAAGCCACGAGAAAAATGTGGGAGGATCCCAACTAACTTGAAAAATTCTCTCAACCACCAACTATTTGCAATTGACTTATTCCAAATTACAGTCCTAATTTATCTTGACTTGTAATTTGATTACATGTAATTACAATTTTTGTCTCTACATGTAATTTGTCCAAAAGGAACAAAATTGAAAATTAAATAACACTTCAATTATTTCCATAGCTATCTTTGAAACATTGAAATTTATGAATGAAATTCTATAGTTCATCAGGATTTGGCCCTTGAGTGTTCTTGGCAACAACAACTGTTTTGATGATGGTGTCAAAACATCTGATGATTGACAATCGATGCTCTTCCGATGCAATTTGCATCTTATTAAGAAATGCATGATGATCTACAAATCTGTTGATGGACTGCACGGTGAAGGTTTTAGCTTCTAGCTCTTGATGAAACTTTGTTGTTAATGCTGAAAGTATAGCATCTTCAGGAAGTACTTCACCATTTTGATCCTCTAGCTTGCAAGATTCCTTTTCAAAACTTGAAATGAAATCTTGTTTTGCTTCAACCACTATCTCTTGAGTTGCCTATATATCTGAAATGAGCTCTTTGAATACCAATGTTTTGTTTAACAGGAGCTCTTCAGTCTCAATATACATTTCTTTGTTTGGTATTATTGCATTGGCACATAAGACTTCCAAACGTTCTTCATTTAAAGCATATCAACTCTTCAAATCACGTTCTATAGATTCCAAGCTTTGTTTGAAAGTGTCAGAAGCTTGGCGTAGTTTCATCTTTACTATCTTTACATTAACCATCACATCAAGAACCTTTTTAATCACTTGAGTACTTTGATTTATCAATTGATCAACCCAAGAATCAACTACCCTTGCTTTTTGTCCAACTTTTTCAACTTGTTTAATAGATTCTTCAGAAATAGAGGAAGACAAAGAATCAACCATTTTTGAAGATTTGGTAATCTTTTGTATAACTGAAATAAGATGTGCATTCTCCTCTTTCAGTTTTTCTTTCTTGGCCAAGAGTTCATCATAACTTTGTGTTAAGACTGTTACTGAACTTTGAGCATCTTGCATCAAATTGGCATGAGTTTGCTTTCCCAACTCTATCCTGGTGAATTTGTAATTGGATACCTGCATCTTCTCTTGTGGTTTATGTGAAAGAGGTTCAACTACTTCTGCATATTTCATTTTATTGCTGTCTACAACCACTCATGAAACCATTTTGGCTTTCTATGCAACCTTTGGCTTAGATTTCCTCAGCTGTTGGAAATCAAACACATCAGGAGAGATTGCCTGTTTCTTTATTTTTAGAGTGATTGAACTCAACCATGGAGGAAGATCTAATGTATTTGCATTTGAAACAACAACTGTGGTTTGTGCAGAAATAGATTCATTTTATACCACAGTTGTTAACCTAGGAGATGTCTCGGTTTAAATTGCAACAAGAGTTTGCTTAGATGGCATATTGTGATCAGCATTAGCCATAAATCAATCAAAACTTGCAGCCGATGTATCTGTCTTTGGAAGTATCATTTGTGATGTCATTGGATACATCGGATTGGCATCCAAAACATTCTCTAAACTATCATGCTTGTTCTCCATAGAAGTGGTAAATGCGGATGAAGTTAAAGTATGAAGAGCAATTTCCGTAGGAGCAATAGAAGAAATAAAAACCGTTGAGAAAGAATCAACATCACTATCAATTTGAGACATAGGAGACAATATAGATACTGATGCAACATCAATATGAGGAGATACCATATTTAGAATAGTAGGAGATTCAAGAACATCTCCCTCTTGCCGATCAATGATTTGGATCTGCGTCTCTTTAACTTCCTTCCCTTTTAATGTTGTTTCTCCAAAGGTTTTTCCACAACACGGCTGACTTTTAACTTAATTTTGGTTCCTGAAGAAGAAGCACCTTCCTTAGATTTGTCTCTAACTTCTGATTTAAGTCCAACAAGTCTAGCTGAATCATCATCATCACTAACTCTTATTTTTATGGTTTTGACACCTATACTCTTAAGCCAAGAATTAGTATTTGCCAAAACTGATTGGAATCTGTTAAAGATAGAACTAGATTCCTTATGAGACCACTGTATTTCTGGAATACAATCGTCAACAACCTTTTGTTCCTTTTACTCTGGATCTAAAATCTGTCCATCATCAATCACTCCTTCTGGGATCAAAGTCAGATTAAGATCAATAATTTGTTCGATTGTGAGTTTGCAATAATCCATTCTATAGATGTTCTTCTTTGTTCGAAGATCCACCCAAATATCTTCAAGGCAATGTACATGTGTGAAAGCTCTCTTTATTTTGTTCTTCATTCCTTTGTAGTCAAAATCCGTTCTTGCCTTGAATCTTTTCAATTTGATCTCTTGAATTTCATTTTCCATTGCCTTTTCCTTTGAAGTAGTTGTCAAAGAGTATCTCCCAATCTGTAATGGATTATGAGAAGAGATGCTTACTCTAGCTTTATGTTGTACAGCTTGTCGTGCATGTACTGTCATCAACTGCCTTGCAAGCTCCATTAAAATGATTTTATCTGTCGGATTTCTTGGAAGCATGTACGGCTGATCTTCAAAACAACCAACTCTCATGTAGGTGAAAGTGGGAAACTGGAGAAAGAGACAACCATATTCATTCACCTTCTTCCAAGCAGCCTCACATACTTTGTTGTTTTGTAAGGTCTTGTCAAAGAGACACATGAAATGACCAAATAATGCGTCTTGGACTCTCTTGTAATGAATTCTACTTGGTCTCAAAAGTAGCAGATCATAATACTCCCAAATTGGAACTAGTGATCTATCTCCTTTGGTGGAAAGGCTTGGAAATTGTTTCAATGAAGTTGCTATGTAGACCAAATAGGAGTTCATGTAGAATGTGAGCGTAGTGGGAACTTGTGCAAGCTGCTCACATAAACTATTACTGATTATCTCACCCCAGAAGATTGGGTGTTGTGCCTTCCTTATCACCACTGTGAACTTGTACATCCACTTCTCAAAAACATTAGAAAATTTCAATCCCATTATCCTGCTCAAAAGTGTGATTATATCATTGATCTCTTCCTTGAATTTAGATCGGTATAGTTTGGGCCACCGAGACAAACAAGTTTGACACTTTAGAAGCCATTTAGTGTTGATATGTTGTATACAATCTGTTTTCTTTTTTTCATAGTGATCAAAAGCACTCTTTATTGTGATGTCTGAATATATTGGCACATCTAAAACTCTGAAAATTCTATTAATGGTTTTTGGATTAAGCCTAATGACCACATTACCATCATCATCTCTGATAGTTCTGGATTCTTTGTCAAAGCGAGCTGCACATGCAAGGACAAACTTTGGTTCTAGGGCAGCAACAGGAAAAGAAGGAACCAAATGGATAGGACTTCTCAGCAACAACTGCATATCATGTGAAGTTGATTTCTCAGTTCTCCTAAGAAACTCAAACATATCAACATGCCCGATCTTCGTGTCTTTGATTTCTTCGATGTTTGAGACCACATGAGATGGAGAAATCTCATTCTGATATTTATCATACTTGTACTTCATCTTTTTATTTGGTGGAGAAGCTGGTTCCTTCGTCATTGAACAAGAATCTGCAAGGCTGCGATGAAAATTCCATAAAATTAAGACATCATCAACATCGCCATGTGTAGACATGGCGAAGACTCAAACTTAGAGTGGTATTCTTGCTGTATGAGGGCAAAAAATGAGCATTATAACTCATTTCGGATCTTGGGAGGCTAATTGCAAGTGAAAGGGACATGTGCTCTTCATGACAAATGGAAAAGTTAGATTGCATCTTTGAAAACTGGAAGTCAAAACTTTTAACTTGCATTTGCGGTCAAGCTGAAAAAGTCCGACTTTTAGGCAATTATAAAGCATTTTTGAAGTATTTCGTGATTTTGGAAGATGGCTGCAAGTAAAGTGTATAATTGGGATTTTTTGAAGCTTTTGCAAATGAAAAGTGCAAAGTAGGAAAAATAGGAAACCATTGCAATTTTATTTGTGTTAACTTGCACTTGCATTTTTGACAAAAAAGCCCTACTTGCAATTGGTTGGCAAAATCCCGATTTGCAGTCAAGGGCATCATTTTTCTTTCTTTTTTTGATAATGATAATGAGATTATGGAGAAATGAGTATGTGAAGTGAAATGGTGAAACATGAAAGTGTTTTTTAGCAATCAAGGTATGAATAACATTGAACAATGCATTTTAGTGGGATGAAGGTGTATGAATGGAAAGTAAGTGTGGGGCAAATGAAATAGGCGAATGAGGGAAATAAAATGGAAAATGAAAATGAAATGGAAAGAATGACGTATGAATGAAAGGCATTTTCAAAAATGTGTTATTCAATGAATGGCAGATAAAATGAAAAGCCTTTTTGAATGGCGTTGAAATAAATGAAAGAAAATGCGTTTTCTTTATCAAAGCGCGTTTTGGCATGAATGAATGAAAAATAGCAAAAAATAAATGACGTTTTTTAACTAATGAAAGGTATGTGAATAAAATGAAAGGCATTTTTAATGAAAGGCGTTTTGAAATGGAAAGGAATGAGAAATGCGTTTTATAAATGGAAGTGTTTAAAATGGAAAGGAAAAACGTCACTTTCACTAAAACACGTTTTTTAAAAATATGCAATCTTATTCTCCATACAATGGCGCCACAATAAGAAGAGATTCATAAAACAAAGACATTAAAATTAAGAGAAACAACCTAAATAAAAAGAAACATACCTGCAACAAGAGATTGCAAGCCAAAAAGAGGAAGAAAAACCCTAGGCAATTTGCACAAACTCAGCCAAAGAAGATTACTTGATTTATCACAGCTGGGAGTCTTCTTATTGCAGCCAAACATTTAAGAATCCACCATGAAAAGAGGAGAAGAAACAAACTCAAACACAAACTGCACTCTGCAATGGTGTCGGGATTTTCATGACTTAGAACAAGCAATAAAATGACTTCAAATGATCTAAACTTCAATCAAAACTTTTGAAGTGAATTGCAAGTTCGCACCAAGTGAAATCAGGCTTCTAAAAGCACATTACAAGTTTTTTGCACTAAAAAGACCAAATCAGGCTTTTGGAGGTATATTACAAGTTTATTTAAATGAAAATTGGACCTTTTGAAGTGAATAACAAGTTTATTTTCATCAAAAGACTCTAATTGGGCCTTAGAAAGCATGTTGCAAGTGAGTTTTTATTAAAATCGGGTTTTTTAAAGTGAAAAACAAGTTTATTATGAAAAGCAATGCCAATCGGAACTTTTTAAGGTCTTTACAAGTAACTTAAGTGAAACAAAAGTGAAATTGGACCTTTTTAGACTCATAACAAGTAACTTTTAAGTGAAATTGGGATTTTAAAGACATATTGCAAGTGACTTTTAAAAAGTAACTTGTAATGTGCTCCAAAAGTTCCTATACCTGTAAGTTACTTAAAAGGTTCCTACAAATGACTTGAAATGAAAAAATAAAAACAAAATGACTTGCAATAGAGATATAAAGTTACTATTATTGACTTGCAATAAAAAACTAAATTTCCTACTTGCAGTGATGCCATAAAAACCCGAAATTGGCCAAAAATGTAAGGAAAATAACTCAAAAACTCATGAAAATGATCACGAACAAAGAAAAATGGATGTCCAAGGGGACCATATATCTAAAACTGAAATTTTCCAATGTTTGCACTTCGTAAAACGTGCCCTAGTAAAGAAAATTTCAATTTTATTCAAAATTTTAATAGGTTATCCCATTTTTTAACAAGTTAAAAATTAGGGACAACAGTCAAGATCTAGAAGATAGTAATTTGCATGAGTGCCCCCAAATTAGATGGAAAACAAAGGCAAACATCTGGAAGTCGAAAATATAGGTACCCAATAGTCTCTGATCAAATGAAAATGGAAGGTCATCTCCAGAAAGAGGAATTGCAAGAGTGTCCTTGTGGCAAGTGATCCATCTCACTGAAATGCATGTAACCGGCTGCTGATGTATGCTATATCTGAAAGTACATAGGAACAAGAACTAAATATGTAGATCACTCCAACCATCAAAACCAAGGAAGCATTAGCACCAATAGTAGAAAGCACCCCATAATGCTGAAAATGGAGAGCCAAGATAGGTAGATTGAAATTGTGTGAGACCAAGAAGTGCATGTAAGAGAAACAACTTGCAAATAAAAGGGTGTGCAAACTATGGCACACACGCATAATGCAATAATCACTAGGATTCACTATTGTCGTAGAAGGGACACTCACTTGACAAAAGTGTGATGGCAAACCAAAGGCAAACATCAAACTCTCCATGACACTTTATATCATAGTGCGAATACAAAAGGCACAATAGGATGTGTGTGATGTCCCCATCATAAGGGAAGTATTTAGAGGATCAAATTAATACATTTACATTTTAAATAGATATAATACACACATACATATCTATATACATATATAGGCTTGGCACCCCAAGAGACATGTCTCTTAACCATTGCCTTCATGCGACCTTTCATCATGATCAACTATCTCTGTATTTGCCTTATTCTAATTCGTCCTTTTCATTGCTATTAATCATTTGATTAGTAAATAAACAAATGACATATTTTATTTGTATGTAGCTATTCCTAATTATTTGTGTATGTATATATATATATATATATATATATATATATACTTATAGATACACATATATATACATATATGTATATATATGTATATGTATGTATATGTATTATGTATTCATAATACATATACATATATGTTGGCGTTTAAATTTGCACCTTTGGAATACGTATTTGAAATAGACAGCTATGCACAATAAAATTGCTTTTCAAATTAGGAGGGGAAGCTCCCTCTTGCTGATGGTGTTGAAAGAAAGTAAACTAAAAAAAACTAAGTTGCCTATCTTTTTGATCAGCTAAAGCACAAGTTTTATTAAACACAAACGCCACAGCTAAGATTTTTTGATTTAAGAACTTCAACTACAACTAACTTAAGCTAAAGACGTTTCTAACTTCTCAAGTAATACGCAGAGCAAGAGAAACTAGAAATGAACAAGGTTGATTCTCTAACAAAGTACTTCAACAAACTCTTTCTGAACATAAATCTACACACTTCAATGTAAGCTGAAATTAAGATCACAAAAGCATAATACAAATAACGGAAATCTGAGACGTTATACCAAGGCAAAGGAGACTCATGATTTTATTTGTCAAACTTCTAGAACAAAAATAATTAAACACATGCTTGGAACAAAAACTTGCAGCTAAAAAGGCTTGTAAAACTTGTTCTTACACAATAGGAACAACAATTACAATAACTACTTGTTGGCTAAAAGAGACTCAACAATTCGCTATCATAAAACAATTGAACAACACTGAATAGCAAATAGAAGCCACTTAGGCTCAACATTTTGTTATCACTAGCATGGTTAAAGAAAACTAATGAGCAAAGGCTCTTATTTATAGGCAAGCAGAGGAGTAGGGAACCCTAAAATCTCCTTGCTTTCAAAATCTAGGGCTTACTTAGCAAGCAAGCTTTCTTTCTAAATCTAGAAAGAAGACAACATCTAACACCTAAGAAAGCAGAAAAAGCAGGGAACGCCAACTATTACATTTATCTTCTTTCTCTTCTTCAAAGAATGGATATGAATTGCTCGAAGAATAGAAGAAAGTGGAAATAAAGCTTCTAGATGAAAGCCATTTCAAATCTCAATCACATCTGCTAAAAAGCAGGAAACTGTGTCCCAGTTCGGTGCATCTATCCCATCAATAGCAAAGTTGCGTTTTTCCAAGATATATTCTCCATTTGCAATTGATCTCAAGAAATATTCGACCTCATTGGCCGTTTTCTCAAATCTTGCTGACATCATGGCAAGGTGATTCATTTTTCCACCAATTGTATTGCTGCTATTACAGTTGCTAACAACACTCTGAAATTGAGCTTGCACGTCATCAAGCCCAACGTATGAACCATCTTCAAGACTGTACCGAGAAGGAATCTCTGTGACAAACTCATTGATGAAAAGAAGAGCTTTGATCACCCTTTGTCTGTAGGCAATAAACTCTTCAGATATCCTCTCGTAAGTTTTAACCTTGAAGACATGACGCTCTCTCCAAGCAAGGATCTGCCTCTTGTGTTCTTTTGAAGTCGCTAAACCATAGGCTGTATCTAAATCGGCCATGATGGTTCCATGCCTTGGTTTTACTTCAGCCATTGATTGTTCAAACCCTTGGATACCTTGATGTAGCTCATGATTGTTTTCCCTCAACTGAAACATCCATTCCAAGATCTCCTTTCCTCTGACAATGAAACTCTCAATCCACTCTTGAGTTTCTTTCCCACAAATAACCAGCTGTCTTAACTGATGATGATCAGCTGGTGTCTCTAAAACCTGGGGCAGCAGTTGGGTTGCCTGTGAAGTACCCTAGACAAGATTAGAAATGAAAAGCTTGAGTTGCTGTGTTTCAGCCTTGAGGGCTGCTTTGTCTTCTTCGTCCTTGATCACTCTTTCTTGAAGGCTTTCAAACACAACTCTGAATAAACTAACATTTGCATGTCTGGTATTTTTACCAAGATTAGCCTTGACCATCACAAAGTTTTCCATATCGACTTCATCTCTGTTCTTGTCCTCTGGGGGTAATGCAGTCTCCATGACTATCTCACCATCAGGATTCCTATCAAAGTGAACTTGCTTCTTTGCTTTCTTCGTAGGAGGTTCCTGATAGATGTTATCAAGGTCATCAAAATTCACCTGATATGAAGGTCTTCTTCTTACCCTTCCCAAGGAGCTCTCAAGCCAAGACACGGTAGTATCTTTACTAACTTCCTTAGAAGGTACAATTGCAATTTCTTCATCATCTTCAATATCAAGGTCAATGTGGATTGGTGAAGACCTTGTCAGTGGTATGGAGTCATGTGCTTTGGGCGCTTCTTCTGTCTCCTTCTGAGGTATAGGTTCTTCTAGAGAAGCTTCTGCTTCAACCATTGATGGCTCCTGTATGACTATCTCTGAGAAGTCTAACCTCCTTACATTTTTGGTCGACCTGTTGCCCTTCACACCATTTTGAGACTGACTTACGCCTTTCCCTTTTGATTATACTCTAGAAGAGGAGGAAGTGACGGTTGTACCCTTGGCGGCTCTGCTGTTGGTATGGACTTCTTCCTTTTGAGAACTAGGAAGACCTTACTATGTTCGAGGACTTGCCTTGTCCTTTCTTCGACTAAGAGGGATTCCTTATTAGCCCAGTTGACTTGAGGAAGGGGCTGATCTTCAATTCCCTTTTGGGCATACATCGGGAGTAACACATCCTTATCATCATCTGGCAATCCTTCAATGTCCTCTGATAGGCAGTCTTTCATCTTGTGAAGAGTGAGCCTACTGTAACTGCGCCTCCGCACCTTGAACTCATCTACACAATTGGCCCAAAAATCTTCAAGGGCGGATATGTGAGCATAGTTTCTCTTAAGTTGGCTAGCATAGACGCTATGAGGGTCATAAGATCGTCTCTTGTTGTAAGGCTTGAGACCAAGTTTGTCTAACTCATCTCCCATGGTTTTAGCATCTGCTATTGTCTTGCATGTATAGATTCCCAATCCCAATGGAAAATTAAGGGCGGGTTTCTTTCTATTCCTTAAGAATGTGTGGACATCATGTGCCTGCTTTAAGAACTCCATGAAGACAACTTCGTCTGATGGGTACCTTGGTAACATGAGTGGGGCACCTGAATAGCCATAGACTCTGAGATAGGTGAAAGTAGGAAATTGTATGAACCAATCTGCCCACTCCGCCATCACTGCCTTGGCAACTAAAGAGATACGGACGTGCAATTCATTGTCTAGGTCCCGCACTGTGTACATTAAGAAAGCCTTAGTCACCCTCTTGTAGTGATGCAATGACTTCGTGAATTCCAACTGAGGATAGTAGTTGTAGATATGTTGTACGCTTAATGATCCCTCAGTGTTCAACCCTTTGAATGGACCTTGGTAGGCCACTAGGTAAACTAGGTAAGAAACCATATGGAACTAATGAATCTGGAAATATTATGTTATCTGCTGATGAAGGCTATCATTGATCAAGGTGGGCCAATCATAGAACTCAGTCTTCCTTGGTAGCATCTTTTGATCTAGTGACCTTGTTGAGCAAGGTGATTATGATAGCAATCTCATCTTTGAATTCTACTTGCCCGACGTTCTTAGGAAAAGTCTTATGCTTCTCTTTCATCCACCTTTGTGCAATCTTCTTACTGTACTTGTCTTTGTGCTTTCCCATATCCTTTCACATTCACCCTTTTAGATAGTGACACTTTTAGGGCAAGGGGGGATGGAAAAATATTTCTTGATCATATCAGGCTTCAAACTGCAAATCAATCTGCCATCAACTGATTGAATCTCCCTTGTGGCTGGGTTGTAATGCTTGATGCAAGCGATTACGAACTCCAGACTCTGAACTGATATAGGAATAGATGTTGCTGCAAGGAGTCCAGAGTGCCCCAAGTTTTTGATGGTAGTGTTGCCTGTGCTCTCCAAAGCGTGTAGATCAAACACTGACTTGATATGATGCAAGTCCGTCTCAGCTATTTTGATGAAATCGTGGTAAAGAGCTGATTTGGTCTTGAACTCATTGAGAGTGTACTCCATTTCGGAAACCTTGAAGAATGACTGTAAACTCGCCTAGGTTCAGACCAGTTTTGAACAACTTACTATTTTTAGAATGCTGATTTTTCTTCCTCCAACGGACAAATTCTTCAAATTTTTTTTGAGATATTGGTTTTGCTTAGAATTTTGTTGCAAGACAACCTAGATCGTTTGTTTTTGAAAATTTTGAATTTAGACTAAAAAAGCAGCAAATGCTAATTTCTTCAATTTTTGACAAAAAAAGCTGGCACCTGGGTTTTGTTCAGAGTACAATTAGAAATGGATCTAGTTGATTAGATTTGAAAAACACTGATGGCTGATCGAAAAAGCAGCCAACCCTAGAATTTGAAATTTTCTTGAAAAAGGCTATGATATTGGTTTTCTTCAGAAGACTGATTTGAGAGGACCCAGATGATTAAAAATTGAATGCATTGAGGGTTTCACTGACATGCAAAGCAAAAAGCAACATGTGCAACTTGATGAATTTTTTGAGAATTTCTACAGAAGAATGAGAAGATAAGACCCAGATGGCTGAAAATTTGAAAATCTTGGCCTTTTTCTTGAAAAATTTGATCTTTTGGATGAAAAAGCAAGGCCTTATGTTGCTGGTTTGAAAAATTTAATGAAGAATCAGCAAACTTGAGTTCTTGAATCTTGAAATATTACTTCAAACTTGCTGCTCCAACTTTCTCCTTTGAATGCTACCTGCAAAAATAATGAAAATTACATTGAAGAGAGGTGTTAAATAGACTTAGGGTTTGAAATAGTTTTGCTTTCTTTTGTTTTTATCTTCAAAAACCCTAAAGTTGGCCTATTCAATGAACTTGGACATCCTCATCCTCTTGCAATTTTGAAATTTTTGAAAAGTTTGAAAAATTCACCAAGGCATTGAAAATTGGGCGCCCTTCTTGGCTAGGGGTGCCCATTTGTTTCAGAGTTAAGTCATTTTTTGAGTTTTTCAACTTTTCACAATTTTGACCCCCTACTTTGACCTCGATCTCTGACTTCTAGATTGATCTGATGAATGAGCTGGATGATTCATCATGTAGCCTGACTGATTCTAAGAAGATTGTTCTGGAGGCGCCTCTAACGAAAAACTTCATTTTGACCTTCAAATTCATGGGAGCCTATTTCCTCCAGGGGCTCCGAACTTTCACAGTGTTAGCCATTTTTTCATGATTTTCAATTTCTTCATTTCCCTTTGATCTTCTGATGAAATCTTGATTCCGGGAGCTACGCTAATTAGATCGGCTGACTATCAAATTCACTGGATAGCGTGGTTGAAACCGACAAGCTGACCTTAGACGCTTCATTTGCGAATTCAATTATCTCAGAGTTCAAAATCTTGGGCGCCCTTCGTCTCCAGGGGCGCCCAACTTGACCAGACTTTGCCATTTTTATGATATCTTCATCACTTTCTCTTCTATAGATGATCTCGTCAAATCCAGGGACTCAGAGCTCGGATTGGTTGATGACTGGGCTCATTGCAGAGCTAAAGAGAAATCAAGAGGGGTCTTCTGGAGACACTTCTGTCAAAAAGTTAGAATTTACTACTCCAAAAGCTTGGGTGCCTATTTGCTTCTGGGGCGCCCATTTGCTCCAGACTTAATCATTTTCTTTTGATTTTCATCTTTGAATTCAAACCTCCATCCGGTACCTTCCACTTTGACCTGGATTTGCTTGAGATTGGCTAGTCGGATGCCCTGACAAAGATATTTGTTGTGAAGCAGCCTCAATTCTAGAGAGATTGAGTATTTCAACAAACCCTAATTGTTGGATTTGCCCCTTCAAAAAGCTGGGCACCCTTCTTCACCAGGGGCGCCCAAAGTTACCAGATTTGGTAAAATTTTGGTGATTTTAATTCTTTTTCATTTTGACTTTTGTTTGGATCTTCCCTATTTGATCTCGAATCTCGGATGACTGGATGATCCGATGACTGCACCATTGGATTCGTCACGGAGATGGAAGAAAACTGAGCAACTTTCCTTGGAGGCTTAAACCCTAATTTCAACATTTAATGCCCTAAAAAGATGGGCACCTATTCTCTACTGGGGTGCCCATGACACGCAGTGTTCGAATATTTTTCACAGTTTTCACCTTCTTTCCTCGTTCTTCATGCTTGCTCACCAACTCACCTTCTGTTCAGAGCTTTGAGTGTTGAATTTGACACCTGGTAGCTGATTGACCTCCATTGATGAACTCAGAGCTTCTGATATGCTTCTGAAAAAGCAGAATAAAGCCACTAGCACAAAACTGATCTTTTTGATATTTTAACTGCACCAGCCTGATATGGAAGTATTTTGAGCCAATCAAAATCAGTTTGAACTCTAACGAACCAACTTTCTATTTTTAGAAAGTTTTGCTAGTATCTGTTTCAAAAGAAACCCAAAAACCCCCCAAAAAGTTACCAATTTCTAAAAATAGCAGTTTTCCTAAAAAGTAGGAATGAAAAACTAAGATCTGTGTTTTGTAGATTAGGTCGCTCTTAGTAGACCTAGATCATTAGATTTTGGAAATTTTACATTTTAACCCCTCATGCAAGACATGCACACCCAAATTTTGACCTTTTTGATAGATTTAACAAGACTTTTACTCATTTCTTCAAAATGTATGTGTAACAAATTTTTTTTATTTTGGGGTACAACAATATATATATATATATATATATATATATATATATATATATATATATATATATATATATACATACATACACCCACACACAAACAAATATTTAGGAATAGCTACATACAAATAAAATGTCATTTGTTTATTTACTAATCAAATGATAAACAACAATGAAAAGGACGAATTAGAAGAAGGCAAATACCAAGTTAGTCAATCATGATGAAAGGTTGCATGAAGGCAATGGTTAAGAGACGTGTCTCTTGGGGCACCAAGCCTATATCAAATTGGCGCTAGGAAGAAGGAGAGCATCAATCAACAAGTGAAGATTTAAGAAACCAACAATCAAGAGAGCAAATAATAGTTAGAAGAAGTAATAGGAAGATAGAAAGATTTGCACTTAGAAGACGACTGAAATCGTACCGAAGGTTAAGTGTTGGAGATGAGTTTGCAAAGAGAAAGACATCGCACAAACCAGTACAACACGTATAGAGATCACAAGTCGAACAAGAAGCACAGTTTGAACTAGAAGAAAGGCGGGTCCTTCTACAAAGCGAAATTCATCAACAAAAGATGCAAGGCTCAATTCTATCCGTTGTTCTTAAGGAGTTCATTCACATCGACTGTTGTAGACATTGCAAGCAATAAGCAACCCAGTCAATAGAGTATAATCAAAAAATGATAACAAAGGAAGACATTCGGATCTCACCACTATAATTACAGTCTACATTCAACAATTGAGATTCAATATGAATTCCCATGTCTGAGCTCTTAATTGGAAATCTATCTTTGAGAATAAACAATAGAGATTCATTGATTTTATTGAGAACTTGGTGGTTTTAAAGCAACATTGTCTTAGTTACATAAGGGAACATCACATTGGTATCAAAGCATCAGTCTTGCCAACTTGTAGGGAAGAAGTGAATGTGAACCTACCACAAAAAAGTATCTATGTCTGATCAATTGGCTCAGGAGCTTAGAACATTCATGGAGCAAACAAATGAAAAGTTTGAGAAAGCCAATCAGCTGATCCTCCAGGCCCTCCAAAGCATGATTAACAACAATGCCAATGAAAAAACCATTCAAAGGAAAGAATTACACTCGAACCACTCCGAAAATGAGCATTCAACTCAAAGTTCCACATTGAGACCAACCATGACTCCATTCATTGAAAAGGTCATTGAAGAATAAGAAGAGCCAAATACAAGTAGTGCGGAAGATATTGCTCATATGTATGCTGAATTAGACCCTACAATACAAAGGCTTATACCATTTAAAGAATATTATGAAGTCAAAACCCAAGTCAATCCAAATTGGAGAAAGAACCATCCCAACAAAGACTTTAGATCAAGAATCAATAAGATGACCTTACCATACTTTGACGGTGCCTTTCAAAGAGATTGAAACAACAACATAAGCATTCAAATTTCTGTCTCATATCTGAATAATACAATGTTTATATCAGACTTGGTTAAGCTTGTTACAGCAGCAATAAGGTACTTGATAGCAGCAAACAACACCAGCAACAAATGTTATGCAAGACACATGTTTCTCCAACGCCAAAGCCTCTTTTTAGAGCTCCCAAAGTCCAGCGACCAAACCCAACTTGTGCTGGTTTCAAACAGGGTTTTTTGTAGCAGCAAGGTGGTATCCTTCTCTAAAGTTCAACCTCCTCTAGAAAATCAAATACACCTCCAAAAATTGCAAGCCAATACTCTTTGGAATTGCCATGTGATAGGGTTTCTAATAAATCAATGCTCATTTTGATTTCTCCACTCAGTTCCGAGCTATGATAAAAAAACCAGGTTCATGTCCATTCCTTGAAGCACCTAGAAACTGAATAAAAACACTCCAAAATCTTCATAAATCACACCAAAACTGAAAGCAAGCTAAACACACCAAAAAATCCTCAAAAATATTGATATATCTTCATTTTCCAATCACCAAGTTTGAACCCTGTGAAGCTCTTGTGATCTTAGTTGTAGAAACTTCTCAATATTTGATTAGGGTGGATATCTCACCATCGAAACCAACCCATACAAAGAGGGTTTTCGTCCTTAGTTTGCAGCCCAAGCAACTTGGAAGCAATTCAGTAGCATTTCATTATGTTGTCAAAGCAGAGATATCATAATGAGAGTCAAGATGAGAATATAAAGATCTAGGGCGATGGACTTCAAACTTTACTTAATTCCACCCTAGAAATCAACACCCTTCTCCTCTTTTAAATATTAAAAATTTTAAAATATCTCTTCTCCCTTCTCTAGGCATCCATACATGAGGAGGAATATAATATTGATTAATCTTTTTAAAAACAACTTTAAGTTGTTTCACTAGGCTCAAGGTACACTTTTTCGAATGATCACTTTTTCCCCTTAACTTAAGTTTATAATATAACTTTATAAAACAACTTAAGTGGTTGAATTTAACAAATATTTAAACATTGCAACCTTAGGCTCTTCAAACATCAATTGAGAAATAATATTGCGGCGTGTATACAGGCCTCAAACTAATTCCCCCAAAGAAGACTTACTATAAATAGCACTACTAAAAATATTAAGTATATGCCAAATGCCATAGCTGTGCGAAATTGAAGACCATACACGAACACTATGACCATTTGAAGATAGCAACATCATAACAGACCATTGCTATAAATAGAAAACCCTCCGGAAACCCCAACACTGAACATCAATGCTGGCAGTTGAGTCCCCTAACCACATCAACTAGCCTACGGGAACTTAGGAATAGGCTAATTGACTCACTGCGCTGCTCAAGAGCGAGAAGGGGACATTACAACAATTGAGATTCCAGAGTTGCCACTACCTAGCCCTTCAAAGACTTTGGCCGAGGGCCCAAACCAAGGATACACCTATCTTGACACAACAGAGCTTTATTGCCATTATGACAAAAGGTGAGGGTACGCAATAGGATATTCCACCAATAATGAGAAGTGGTGCTTAGCTAGTGGGAGTCGTACAAGAGAGTGATGGACCATCATTGATGGATTCTCCCATGGTAGCCTAGGGGTCACCATCGGCCACCCCGTTGGGCGAAGAGGAGGAGGACGAGTTTAGTGGGTTTGAAGGGTTGATTTTGGAGATGTTGAAGCTGGATGTAGTCAATCCCTTGGAAACAATTCATAAGTATGTTGAAGACCTTCAAAATGTGGCAACAGTGATGTAGCGAGTGGGGAAATTTCCAAACAATTCAAAATTGGCCGATCACCACTCGTAGCACAGTAGGTTTAGAGAATCTTGGGATTCGTGCAAGCTGGTTGTGAACAAGAAATTGCATGATACTTCACCACTAGGGGATGACCAGCAGTAGAGACTCCAACAATACTAAAGGCATGGTGTGAGCATGACCCGTGACTGTAGGAAGGGATGGTCAGGTGATTGCAACTTTATTCCACATTGAGGCCGCTTTTAGGGATGTTTTTTACTGACTAAAAAGCTAGATAGTAACCATAGAAGCAGCAGTGAAGGGGAAGGCTGAGGCGCTTTTGCCTGTGCAAAAGATAAAGAAGGAATGGATGGAGCACATGAAGAAGTTCTAGGCATAGTTGGCCCAACAAACCTAATTGGCCAGTACAGAAAAAGCTCGTGCATCAACCTTAGAGGCCAAAGTGATGGAAGCGGAGAAGGAGGCGGAGTAGAGGATAAGGGAAGTTGAGCAAAGGGTGAAGGATTTGGATTAGTTGGCGGTGAAGGGGACGAAGGTGGAGCAGGCTAAACACCAATTGATGGAGGCAGCTCACATGGTCAAGGCAGCCAGAGAATGCGAGATTGTGGTCGATCATCACTCTGATTGCGTACGGAGGTGGTGCAAAGACTGAGGGAGCTGCAATCCTCGACGTCCACTCCAACATCATCTATTCACCTAGAGACGTCTTCGTACCCGCCTTCTTAGTAGTACATTTTGTTATTGTAATCCCTATTTTGCTTGTCATGTCATCTGGAAGACAACTTATTTTGTAGGGGAATGATGTAGTCAGTCTAGTCATAATTGATCGTAGTCGGCCGTAGCAGTAGTCAGATGTAGCTGGTTGTATTTAAATAAAACTGCAGTCAAATAGCAAACTTTTCATACAAATGATGTCACATGTTTTAGGAAACGAAGTCCCGATTAGTTGATTGGGTTGTTATGAAGCATCGTGATGATTGGTTTCTCAACCACCGCCAGTGACTATATGTACTTGGGTTTATTGTAATTGGGACAACTGTGATGCAATTATGATGATGACATTATGCTATTGTACTTGCTGATAATTGATGAATAAATGCAATATCTTATTTTGTGCACTATGTGTTCGTGAATGATTTCTGTACATGTTCTATGTTCTGTAAGTTTCATCCGTTTACTCTCATAGTATGTTGAAGTTATCCCAACGAGTAGACACTCTTTAATCATTTGCAGTAGAGCACACACATGCAATTCATAAAATAGGGTCCTCAAAACTTTATTTTCATATTTTTAAATTTCCTTTCATGCGTAGGGAAAGGTAAGAGAGAATAAGCTTTTCAACATTGTTATCACACAAAAAGCACTATGAAATGTTATTTTCATACATACATAAGAGATACATGATGAATACCAAAGAATCATAGGAGCCTAAATTGAATCTACAAGCTCTTTGATAATGGAGGTCTTTTTGACTCTAGAATTCCATTTCCAAGCTCAAGTCCTTCACTTGCCTCTTCCTTCAACTTTGCTCTTAAATTCTCTAAGTTTATTGAAATGATGAAAATCAAGACATGCTAACCCCTTCCAAATCTATGAAGTAGGGTATGAGTAGGGAAAGCCTTGTCAACAATTCTCCTCCAATGAGAATGTGACACTCATCTATCATCACTTGAGCACAAACCCAAAGTCAAACAAAGAAATTCTGAAAATTGAGTCAAGAGTTTTACTAATAGCCATCCATTCCAAAGGAATATGACAAGTCTATGAAGTTGTATAACCTCTCACAATAGTATGGCCAGTATAAAATAATATCCACAATATCGATACGATTTGCTATAGAAAATAAAATAAGCGACATTCTCCTCAAATCTGAAGACCACATCAAAACTTCGCACAACACCCAAAATTTGGAAACCACAACATAATCTAAAAATCTTCACACAACAAACCAAACCAACTGAAATTGGAAACATTTTTATAGTTTCAGCACAATTGTGATCTCTGAATGAAATCAGTATGAAGGATTAGAGGTTTTTCTTCTTCAAATCCAAATACTTGGAGGGTTTTCATCTTCAAGTGAGAAGATGAACAAATGTTCAGTCTAAGAGTAAAGGATTTTGATTTTATAAAATGGATACCTTCCTCTATGGCAAACCTCTTCTCTTATAACCTTTTTAATTTAAAAATCATTTCCCAACTTATTCTGGAAGTGATTAGAAAGTATCTTTTTAATATTACATTAGATTGGTCACCTTTTCTAGAAAGGCTTTTTAATATTGAACCCTCTTTAATAAAAATTACATGAATCGCCTTTTTATAAATATAACATTAAGTTACTAGGACAACTTAACTTATGTGTTATATAATTTTCCTCACCTTATCTCTTTAGCCTACGGGAATAAAATAATTGGCTAGGGGACTCCCAAATACTTATGCCGAGAAAGGCGATATGATGGCTCAGGCCAGGATGAAGGAGATGGAAAAGGATCTAAGGGAGGGGCCAATCAATAGCTCCAACAACAACAACTAAGATCCACTGTTATTTTTGTGCAGTGCTGAATCAATGTAATTAAGATAGTGAAGGGTTTATCTCATTCAATCCATGCTTTGTATGTGTTTTTTGATGGCAATAGGTTCTTGTATAGTTTTTGTTCATATATATAAAGGGTATGAACCCTAAGGCCACTCTTATGTATAAAGAAACACATGTTGGATCTTAGGTGTCTTTCTTTGGAATATGTTGGATTTGTCAAGAGTTTTACTACTTCTAAGGGTATCTGTATGCCTCATCATGTTTTTCTTAATAGTTAGTGCATGCAACGTATCTGAAAAATATAAAAGAGTCGCAATAATTGAGTCCAAGCTTCCAAATATTGATGGTTCTCACCTAGGTATGCTAGGGGTTGTCTGAGGCACTGCCCAAGCAATCCAGGTATGCTCTTGGTACATGTGCAGTGTACTCATGCTGGCCAGACTGTGCTTGAGGTGGAACCCCAAGTAATCTAAACTTGTACCCATTAGGACCAGGTAAGGGGTCCTCCAGGGATGAACCCAACAACAAAGGTGTTTAAATCCATTGTGTTCTCGAACACCATAAATGTTGTTTCATGTGAACTGCTTGGTTATATCTACTTTCTAATATTGGTACAAGTTACGTGTTTTTGAAATTCTTGGACAGTTGTTATGGCTTGAAACAGTAAATGATTATATGCAAGTGAATTACAGTAGTTTTGTCTCATCACATGTCATGCAAATACATGTTCTCATAGCTAGTCTACTCCATTTTTTTTTGGCATGCGTAACATGCTATATAATTTTTGTATGTTCAGGAAACCAAACTGTGCACAGTGTACAAGAAATGATTGCAGCATCAAACAATAGAAATCTGGGATTGACACTAGATCTTCATGACAATCAACTAGGGGCTAGTGCTTTGCTTCAGGTTTGTAGTCTTCTTGATAATTTTGAGTCTTTATCTGAACAATAATGAACATAGTCTTTACATTTGGAATTAGGAATTGTTATGGAAATTGTATGCCTAAATGTCTTATTCCTGTTGCGACCCTTCATTCATTCACCTGAAGACATGAAATTTTATTGTCCATGTAATCAGTACTGTTGGTTGGACTCAGACTTTAACATCTCACATTGATTACCTGAGTTCTACCAAGATGGGAAAAAGCCAACAAAAGGAAGCCTAATCACCACTAAGGTTTCATTGAACATACACAGAAAAGTAAAGCATTAGTAATAACGTAAAACCATCAATGCAGCATTAATTATCAAAACATCCTTTCAAGACTGGAAAAATGCAGCAATAATCTCATGTTCACAAATTTTGATCATGCTGATTGTATAATATAATTTATGTATCCATGTACATGAACAAATATGTCAAATAATAAGATATATAGAAAGATGTGGGAAGCATTGCTAAATCCCACAGATTGAAAATAAATGTGTGAGAATTACCTCAGCTATGCATAGCCAAATACAACTATTCATAGAATTTTACAGCTATAATTCGAAAACAAGATCTAAGTGTAATGTTAACAAGTGTAATCCAAGCATAGTGTAATGTCCTTGCTACACAATTTCAATATATATCAGCATAAAGAGGGAAAGCATAATTGGAGCATTTTTCCTCCAAACATAGAGCCTTATGGTTTCCCTCCACATCTCCCAAATGGGGATGGCCCTAACTTTAAATGATGGCAGAAGATGAGAGAAGCCATTCTACAAGAGACTCAGAGAACAGTGTGCAAAATAAAGTCTAGTCACCAGTATATGTGCAGCCAAATCATGCAAAATCACACAACACAAGAATTATCATATCTATAGGTAAACATGGACAAGCATTATGAACCAATTATGTCAACATGGAAATAAAACAAGGACAAGCTTCAAATCATATGAGTACTCTACATCAAAGCCTTTGGAACTTATTCATATTGATCTATGCGGGCCAAAAAGGACAAAAAGCTTACAAGATGAGAGCTATTTTATGCTATTAATTGATGATTATTCTAAGATGACTTGGGTTACGTCTTTGAAAGAAAAATCCGAAACTTTTGAGAAGTTCAAGGCATTCAAGGCCTTAGTAGAGAACGATATTAGGCTAAGAATCAAATACTAAGATCTAATAGAGGAGGAGAGTTCACTTCAAATGAATTTGAAGAATTCTGTAACAACATGGAATAAGAAGACAATATTCAGCTGCAAGGACTCCACAATAAAACAGAGTTCTTGAGAGAAAGAACTGTTCAAGGAATGGCAAGAACTATGTTAAATGAGTCCAAGATATTAGACACTTTCTAGAGAGAAGCAGTTCATATGACAATCTACATTTTGAACTAAACACTAATCGGGGTAAACAATAGCAAAACACCATATGACTTATGGAAGGGAAGGCCATCAACAGTGAAGTATTTCAAGGTATTCGGAAGCAAATGTTGTATAAGAAGAGATGTAGATTTAGGAAAATTTGACTCAAGTTTCAATGAAGGTATTTTCCTTGGTTACTGTTCAAGGAGCAAAGCCTACAGGTGTTATAAGAGGTTGCACAAAATTGTTGAAAGCGCAAATGTGAGAGTGGACGAAGAAAGGTATCAGAAGGAAATACCACAAGAAGTTGATTGTCGAAAGGAAGATATTGGTAAAGAAGAGGAATTAGAGGAAGAAATTGAAAATGAGGAAGTTGAGCAAAGAGAAACAAAGACACCATCAAAGGCACCCTCTAAGACAACATTTAGATTTGTTCAAAGGAATCATCCAAAAGATTTAATTCTTGGTGACAAAGATACAAAAATTCAGACAAGGAGATTTGCTAACACATTAGAACATGCAAACTTGTCTTTGCTCTCCAAAATAGAACGGAAGAACTTTACAAATGCAAGTGAAGACAAGCATTGGATAAAGGCTATGGAAGAGGAGTTGGATCAAATTGAGAAGAATGAAACTTGGGAACTTGTCCCAAGACTTAAGGATAAGAATTTGATTGGCACTAAGTGGGTATTCAGAAACAAGTTGAATGAGGATGGCCAAGTTGTGAGGAACAAGGAACGATTATAATGCAAGGGATATGCTCAAGTTGAAATAATTTATTTCAAAGAAACTTTTGCCCCTATTGCTCGTATGGAGTCTATAAGGATGCTTTTAGCATTTGCTTGCTTCAAGAATTTCAAAGTCTATGAAATGGATGTCAAGTTAGCGTTTTTCAATGGGAACTTGGAGGAAGAAGTGTATATTGAACGGCCAAAAGGGTTGTCCTATTAGAGAATGAGGACCATGTATGCAGGTAAAAGAAGGCACTTTATGGGTTGAAACAGGCCCCCAAAGCTTGGTACTCAAGATTGGACAAGTATCTACAACATGGTTTCAAAAAGGATATTGCTAACAACAATCTATGCATTAAAATTAGAAGTGATCATCAATTGATTGTTGTAGTTTATGTGGATGACATTATTTTTGGAGGTAGTAGTGATAAGATGTGTCAAGAGTTTTCCATGAACATGTAGAAGGAGTTTGAAATGTCTATGCTTGGTGATTTGTCCTTTCTTTTTTGGATTGCAAATTTCTCAATCAAATAAGGGGATATTTATATCACAAACTAAGTATATTAAGGAGATGTTGAATAAATTCAAGATGGAGGATTGCAATCTTGTGAGTACACCATGGTTACAGGTTGCAAATTGAGTAAGGATGATGAAACCTCTAAGGCTAATCAAACTCTATACAAGTCCATAATTGGGAGTTTATTATATGTGACAACTATAAGGCTTGACATTATGCAAAGAAATGGTTTGGTGGTATGGTTTTCGGCAGCACCAAAAGAAACTCCTGTGCAAGCAGTTAAAAGAATATTCAAATATCTAAAGGGCACTATGGATTTTGGGTTGTGGTATTTAAGATGTGGAGATTTCATCTTAATAGCATATACAGATTTGGATTGGGTCGAGAGTGTTGATGACATAAAGAGTACAAGTGGAGGAGCATTCTTCCTTGGTAATAGTCTGGTATCTTGGTTGAGTAAAAAACATGCTTCAGTTTCTTTATCCACATCAAAGGCAAAATGCATAGTAGCAACAACTTGTTGCACATAGGTTCTTGGATGAAATAGACATTGAAGGACATAAAGATTGAATTTGATCATTCCATTTCCATATTATGTGATAACACAAATGCAATAAATATCATTTCTTAAGAGAACAGGTGGCCAATCAACAAGCGAAGTTGGAGTATATTGCTACACAAGAATAAAGTGTGGACATTTTTACAAAGCCCCTTTCGAAAGAGACTTTTGAGTACCTCAGATAGAAAGTGGGAGTGATATCACTCTCATCTAGTCACTAACTTCTTTAGAAGAAGCATGTGTTCAGGGGGAGCTATTCATTGCCTCATCTTTTAGCCCTAGAAAGCCTTTTCCATTGGTGTCAAAGGAGGAGGCTTAGAATAAGGGGGGGTATTTCAATCATGGGGAGAAGTATGTTCTTGTTGCACTCACATATTATTTCTTTACAGGGTTGCCATCATTGACGAAGGGGGAGATTGTTAGAATTATTGTTGTTGATGTCAAAGACGTATTATGACAAATTCATTAATGTCATTACAATTATTCCAAGGCAGATTTATCCTCTCAATGCAGCAATTAAATAAAATAAATAAAAGTCTTTTTTGTATTGGCCGACTTCCCTAATGTGGCACCCTCCTTGGTAATGCCTTTAAAAATTAAATTAAATTATTTTTTAATTCCTTGGGCCGACCCTCTCATAGTGGCACCCATTTCCTTGTAAAATAAAATATTAAATAAATTCATAATTTAAAGGGCCTGACCCCTTTTGGAGTGCCCAAATTGGAGATGAAAAAGCATGTATAAAGGCAAGAGTTGCATCTGTTGGAAAGGACATATCCTTACATGAAGTCATCCCACTTCAAGAAGATATAAAAGTGAGTTTGTGGAGTGTTTTTGAGAGAAATGAATTATCGAATATCCTTCCTATTCAGGCAGATCAAGGAGCAAATCTAAATCAGATCTATAAGCTAATTTGAAGGCTGTTATGAGCAGATTTGAAGAATATTTTTGTGGCAGACTTTTTGAAGATTATAACAGATTTGTAGGAGATCTAAGAGCAGAAATACTGCGGGTTCGAGAGTCAAAGTATAACTGGCTTTTGTGAAGACATCAAGGCAGATTCGTGAAGCATATTGAAGTAGCAATTCACATCATATTCATTTGGAGGTTGGTGCCTCTCGTTAGAAGAGATTGGTGTCTTTTGTTGGGTTGGTGCTCAGTTTTGGGGATTGGTGTCTCTAGTGGGTTGGTGCCTACAAAGTTTGTAAGAGAAGTTGAATATAAACAATATTTTGCAATGGTTTTATCTTGTGTTTATTATGTGTGTGCATCTTGTGTGATTACTTTATTCTGGTTATTAAAGTTTTAATAAGTAAAAGACTGTCTTATATTGATTCAGCCTCCCTCTTAGTATAAGTGTGTGTGCTCATCAAAAGGGCATTTATCGGAGTCGATTCCAACAAGAGAAGCCTTGACTAAGTTATTATTGTAGGGTGACTATTCGTCTCCCTCAACAAACTCCAAGCTCCTCTTCCCTTTCTTGCTAACTCCTTGGATTCTCCCTTGGAAACATAAGAGACATCAAACTTGGTGCCCAAAATGATTTTCCCTTCAAAACTGATAGTCACCTTCATAAACACCAATGGACATTCCTTTCCAAGTGCCCCCACTTGAGGAGTTAATTAATATCAGCTTCAAATAATTAATTTCTGCTGTCAGTGAACCCCTTCATCCCTTATAAATACATTTAAAAAGTATACATGGTAAATTATCCCACTGATAACATCCAAGGTCCCTAGATACACCTTGACAAGGATGTTTGAACCATAAATGACAGGATTTACGAGGTTTATGACACCTTAATCCTAACAATTGGACTCATCAAACATGTTGGATCTTCATGCAGCCTCAGAATGGGCTATCTCATACAAATATATGCATAGTAGAATTACGGTGATTCCAAAATAAATGGAGCCCAACCACTAAATATGGACTAAAATTAGATATTGATGGTGCTTTCACCTCCAAAACAGGCAAAGCAGGTATGGTTTGGCTAGTCAAAAAAATACAGAAGGAAAATGCATAATTGCCTGTCAAACTTCCATTTGCAAGCAAACTAATCGCATGTCTGAATTCCAAGCTCTAAGTGAATGCCTTCTCATAGCAAAAAAATGAAAGTAATCAAATTGATAATTTGAAGGAAACTCCAGCCTGATAATTCAATTAATCAGCATCAAGCAAGAGAATAACGGACCCCAAATTGGAAGATGGAGATCATAGGTCTTCATTACCTTTTGCATGTTTGCAAATACTTTGTCAAAATTTCTCTTGTTTGTGATTATGCAATCCTGTAGATTTTATTTATTTCATATTTTAGTGCTTAACTATACTGTTTCTGCTCTTGTGGATCTTCTTATTTACCAATAAGCAATTTTGTTCCATTGTGGTTATTTCTCATGTGGCTATAATAAGTCCAATATTTGATTATTTTTAGGATAAAAATCAGTTTTTTGCCATAGTGCAATGTGACAGACATACAGATTATGGTTGCATGTGTAATGTTTCTTTGATTTCCTGTTTCATAATTTTTAATTATAGAACCCTTACCAAAATGTGGAGAGCATTTTGCTTTATACAAAATGTGAAGTGCTTCCTAAATTATTTATACAACCAATTGTACTAGACAGATATTTTCTTGAGGTCAAGCTGAGCAAGAGCAGAGTTTTGGTTTTCAATGGAGTGATAGCATACAGTTTTACAAAAATGAGTTTGAAACATTGTGTATGATATTTTTTTGTGCGTTATCAACAGATTTGCCAATGCCCTGTTTCTTTGTCTCGACTTGAAGTGTTGAACTTAGCTGGAAATCGCTTGACAGATGCCTCTGCTCGCCATCTCTCCACCATTATTGAAGACTGCAAAGGTAAAGAAAAACTTTTCATTTCCATTGTTTATATCACAAACAGAAGCCATTGTTTCTTCTTTGTAAGCACATAATTTTGGGATTCCTTAGTCATTTTTGCAAATAATAAAGCACAAAAAACTGGTTATCTCATATTTCTGTAGCAAGCTTTATAGAGAATATAGAATAATATGTTGGTTCCCTCCTTATTTTCTAGCTTTGGCAATATTGAATTTGGAGGGTTGCTCTCTCACCAGCAGAACGATTCATAGGATTTCCAATGCATTACCTTTGGAGTCTGGACTTGTGAAACTATCAATTGGTAAATATTGCTTTCGTATTCTTTTCCAAATTTTAATGCAGATTGATTTTTTAAAGTCTTTCTTTAATTTTGGATTTAAATTCCCGATGAAAGGGGTAAAGGTTTTATTTTAATTTTTTATTTTAGTGCATTTCTTGATGCTGAAGTAAACTTCCAGTGCACGATTGTTCTTCAAGTGCATTTCTAGTGTATCTGTTTTTGGGCTTAAAATAGTTTTCTTCTTGATCTAATTATTTCTTTTGAACCTTACGCAACTTATTGAAAGTATTAGACAAGTCTTTTGGGAACAAAGTTTATATTGATTGTAGCTTGTATCCATGTATTCCAAATGACATTGTTATACCAGTCATCTAGTTGCTAGTACTAATACTGGTGAAGATGGCCTCAGTGAATTTAAAATGCTTGGCAATCCTGCAGGTAAAAATTCCATTTATGGAAATTGCATATCAGATCTGCTGAAGAAGCTGTCTAAGTTGGAAAGGTATCTTAATGTCTAATATAATGCAATCTTTAAGGTGATAAAGCATAAGCTGTAGGTTCAAGTCAGATCTTTACATGATAAGTTTATTCAGACAAATGTTTCATTTTACCATTTGCGTGTGCAAATGCATGTGTTTAGCTTTTCAGATC